>JAQGAZ010000165.1:0-88903 GCA_034692225.1 Polydesmus complanatus
CGGATTTCTAAATAGGCCATGTGAGGCCAGGGCCTCAGGGCGGCACAATTTAGGGGCGGCAAAAAGCGCAAAAAAGCAAAAATTTTTAACTTTTTTCAAAAACATTTCGCGCCTCGCAAACTCGGCGCTTCAAATTTATTACAAATTCCTGTTTTTAGGGGCGGCCAAAACATTTTGGCCTCAGGGCGAAAAATTTGAAAATCCGCCGCTGCTAAAGCCAACCTCGATTGTACAGATAACGTGCTCTAAATAATTATGATGAATCCAAACAAAATAATACAATAAAGTTTTGGTTTTTAGCGTCCAATCAGTAAAAATAATATACCGGTACAATAAGTCATTCGTCTTGAATCAGACACGTCTCGTGTCTCGTTCGAAATCTTATTAGAATTTGGACCAACACCATTTTGTCCACCTGTCACTTTTATCTCACCGAATCGTCTATTGAATAATTATGATACGCTTAGTTTGGTGACCTCAAAAATCACAATCGATGTTTATTAAATATTTGTTTTTACAACGACAAAAAAAAAAAGTAAATATAAAATTACTCAAGCAGTCACTGTACCCAAGACACAAATAGAAAATTTCTGAAAAATCGAGACATTTCCAGTACCGTAATAATTATAAATAAAAAGCGAAAAATTTCAGTTTCGGAAATGGGAGAAGGGAAATGACTCCTTCTTATTATTCATACGAACTTTAAATTACATGTACAGAACTTTCTTTTTAGGAAATTGAGCGAGTTCTGTCCGAGACAACACACGTCAACCTACATCCGAAACGAGGATAGAGAGGGAGAGCGGTGAGTGTACGGAGTCATGTGACTAACGTCAGGTACCCCCAAAAAAACATCTGCAGCTGTTTTTATCTATTATCGCCAGACGCGTTAGTCAAACAACGCCGATACCATACCGTTCCATCCACGCACCTGATCATTGTTCATACATACAATTCCACACTGAAAAAATAGCAATTCGTTTAAAAATTATTTCATTTGATAGCTTAAAGAAAACGAGAGTCGAGTGGAATTTTTCGATTTCATTGCACGGCAACCTTGTTTAAAGTAGGTCTACTGAAGAGGGATGGGAGAGAAAAAAAAATTATTAAAGTGAAAAATTTCAAAACAATTTCATAAATAAAAAAATAACGAGATATGATTAAAGTAGCACTTTTTTTTATTATAGAATAATTTTTCTTGAATGTAGTCAAAAATGCGTGAAACTCAAGTACTGTATAGTTTTTTTTTTCTCCCATACTGCATTCAAAAAAAAAAAAAAAATGAAACAGAATTTGCGCAACGGACGTGTTATTGTATTACACTTGTATAATGTATACCTGAAAAACGTATTCTACCAGCTGTAACTTTCATGATGACAAATTATCACCAATTATTATTATGGTACTACTGACGTTGGTTCGACAGAGGTTTTCACTTTTGTCCTATCATTTCCCGTCTTTACAGTTTACACATCCAATGTGCTTTGCTTCCTCAAATACTGTATTAGTGTATGTTTATTTACTTGCTTGTTTTTAATAATTTGATCCCCTCCCCCCTCCACCCCTTAAATATTTCCTAAAGTTATTACTCTTAAAAAAAATTATAAATTGTTGTACAGTATTGTATTCAATTATTGCTTTTGGAGACTGATAAACAGTTCCTATTAAAATTTTGTGAGCAATTGATTTTCGAATTAGTTTCTCAGAAGCATTTTCAAAAGTGGAACTCAAGTCATTAAGTAAGTCGATGATAAATTCCAATATCCGTTCAATTTGTTATTGTTTTCGTGCTGTTTGTGAATGACATCAATTGCCTTACCACTTATCGCTCCTACAGTATATCCTCATCAACAAACAAGTTTCCCCACTCGCGGGTCGTAAAACAAAAATAATAAACAAATACGGTATAAACTAAAAAACATAATAATAAAAAAAGTAAATCGAAGTTTGAAAGATTTATCGGAAAACCTACGGTACAATTTTTAAAAGTCAAAAAAATTATTAATAATTATTATTGCGCGAGATTTCTTCAGAGTTGTGAGATGGCGTCAACTCTTATTTCGCGCGTGCCGAAAGTGCGAGTAATGACGCAAGTCTATCAACAATTTATATCTCAAGTAAATTATAATATTTATTTACCATTAAATTGCTCGTTTTCTTAAAATAAAAACGTGCAATTTTCTGCTCCGGTTAATTCACGTGTGTATCCTTCGATACGTGTAATATTTCGCTTCCCCTTTTTCATTTTGATCTTACCGGATCACCTTGCGCCACCGTAAGACCTGTTTTTTTTTTCTTTCAACAACTCGCAAAATACCGCAACACTCAAATTTCAACATTTCCAAATTAATTAGCACTGTGGGAGGTAAATACGAGGTAGCATAAGTTACGACTTTTCTTCCTTTTGCTTACTGAAAATCTAGTAACGAAACGAAAGCTGAGAAAATTTTTTGAAAGCGTCGGTACGGAAAACCCTGCATTATACTTTTTCTCTAGATTATGTTTGAACTTAAATAAAGTTTGTTTCCATTATTATTTTATTTCCTCTAAATATAAAATAGTGTGCAGCAGTAACGTACCTTTGAGTTGACCTTCCAATTCAAAAAGCAGCTCCTTGTCTCTTCGGTAGATTTTCTTGTCTAAAGCCATGTCTCTCTCTCCCCAAGCCCAGTCTCTACCGTCCGTTAAAACTACAACTTCGTCTCCCTTACAATTTTGATTTTACTTACACTTTAACATCGCGTTAACACTAGCACGTTCACCGCTTTTCTTATTAATTTCGAGATTTATTATTAGCTCGATATTGCGTACACAGATGTCACAAATAACAACACGAACGCTACAATAACACAAAACTAAATAAAAAGCGAAGCGACTTCACTTGATGCGCAGCGAGAAAAATAAACGGTAGGTGTAGTGGCGGCGCTTCGTTCAAACATAATGCAGATTGCGCCAATGCGCATGACTACATTCGCTTCTGACGTCATCATGAGCCAAATTCAAATTTAAATGTTAGATTCTATCATTTTATGAATAATAGTGAAATAAATTTACTTCAATTGATAAATATATAAAGCATTCTAAAAATAATTATTTTTAATATAAACGAAAGAAACTAATGTTTTACTATTTTTTAATATTGTTCTCATAATGACGTCATAGACGTATATCTTAAATCATTTTAAACGTGTGGCGTGTGATTAACGATGCGGGATAGTGACAGTTGAAATTAACTTTGGTGGAACTTTTTTTTTAAAAAAAATTTGGTCGCGATCCTTGAGAGTGGCCCCCATTCGGACATTCCCTGCGAAATTGCTCCTTAAATATTACTCCGAGTATTAATTTACTGTGCAAGACTTTAGTACATAAATTCATATCTAACTGTTCTAACAGGAATAAAATAATAACCATTAAAAGTTACTATTGTATTTTGTTCATTTTTTCAACATCTGTTGTTGAAAAAATGCACAAAATACGCCAAGGCACAGATTAGAAACAAGAACTTTTAAAATATTGTAATAAGATTTTCAAAGTTCCCTCCCAAACTTATTATGCGTGCGATATAAATAAAAAAAGCCCAGCGTTTATAAATAAGAAAATCTTAAAATTTGTTTGAGTAATTGCTTTCATTACCGGTTCTGCATATAAATTTTAAAATTAATCTGTATTAATATGAATAAAAAAACTACAATAAACTTTTTTAAAAGCTTTTAGATCTAAAAATACGGTTACATGAATTTTATATGCTACAGTATGTATTTTATTGGCCTTATTATCAAATAAGTACCGGTACAGGTTTTTTTTCTAGAGTTAGCATGAGTGTTTCCTTATTATCCTAGTTTTATGTTTTCCGAATTACTCTGATCGATTCAGATTAACTCGGGATAATCGTGGTTTTACTGAGTTAATATATTATACTCTCCCATCATTGATGTCAAGAAGTTGAGGAACTTTGACTTTACCGAAATTTTAATTTCCCTTTAAAAAAACGCCAACTTCTTATTTTTAATTAAAAATTTTATAAATCATGAAGTTATGAACTGATTAAAATGAAATAAAATACGATACCGGATATTTCATAATGTAGCCTACAGTATAATAAAAATCAAGTGGTATATTAAATCTTCAATAAAACGACTATAAAATAGTTTAATGCAAATAAAGTAGAGATAAATGTGTTTATAATCGACTTTCGTATTTCTTCACATTTATATAAGATATATAATATTGTTTGTTAAATAACTGAATATTTATATATTTTTATCAGTGGAATTTACACTTTCGGTTTTTTTTCCCCCGATAACATTGCAATACATTTATGAATAAAAAAAATTATTCTTTTAAAGATTGATATAACATTTGACTCGCCCCGCTTATCGAAAAAAATTGTAAAAATTCCACATTACAAATGTGTCAAACATTGATACAAATCTTTAAATTTCTTTCGACCGTTTTTCACCAAATGATTTTCGATAAAATTCGAATACATATATTATGGATGGATTAAAGATACCTTGTATAATTATGATACATTTAATGATACTAATAATAAGTAATAATAACTAATTTATATATTATATATAAATAGTTGCCAATATTTTGTTCATCCACTTTCTATAACAGACATTGTCATGCACTCCTCTAACAGGGAACTGAGTTGGGACACATGCAACCTAAATTCCATGCATTTAATGGTCTACGGACGCTTTTTCCTATGAGAAATAGACAGAAAAATAAAATGAATAAATTTTAAAACAATTCAATTTTAAGTTAATTGTGAAGAAAATAGAAGTTCATAGAAACTTGTTCTGCAAACATAATGTTCTTAAATTATAAAAAAAAAGTATTAAAAAAATTTACAACATTAAATATGTCTCAAAATTTACAATACTTCTTGGTACTAAAAAAAAGTCTTCCAAACTTTTTTTTAAATATTTTAAATTTTGTTTTTAATTTTTCCAAAAATTTTAAATAACAGCTTTACTTTTCCCTCAAAAAAAACATTTAATTTATAATGGCTTTGTTAAAATGCTTTTTTAAAAACTTCTCTAATCTATAATTAAATTTGAATGATTTCAAAACAAACTTTTTATTAAGGTTATCTAAAATAGTTTTCCCTTGAAAATGTTAGAACATTCCATTTGCAAAGAATTGTTTCAAAGGACTTCGAATCTTAGCACCAAGTCAAAGAGAATTTTAAATTTAAATTTATAGTGAACATTAATTAAAAGAAAAATGAAACAATATCAATCGTAAATATCATAAAGACTAGAATCGTTAAAATCAAAAAATAATATAAGAACAAAATACGGAATGTGCTTGAAATGGTGAACAGTACAAATACATTTAAAATCTTTTATAAAATTAATACTTTTTCAGGTAAGTATTCCAAAAATACTATGTTTTTTGAAAAGTTTGACAAATTAACTTTTTTAAAACTTCAAATTTTTTAAGTAGTTTTATAATTATTATTAAATTAGATCTGCAAACATTTCAATAGCGTGAAAGGCAAGTGAAAAGGCTGTAAGAAGTGTGCAGACTAGAAGCTTTTAACGTGTACAAATTAATAATATTTCTTCAAAATATAAAACTTGAATATTGTAAAATTTATTTTAACAATAACTAGAAAGAACTTTTTTCGTCGCATACAAAAATTTTAAATATTACTAATAAAACCAATCTAAAGGGGAAATAATTTCCAGTATATGCTTTAATTTTGATTTCGTTGATTTAAAAATGCAGAACTAAAAATTACTACAGTACAGTATAGCATACTTTGTAATAATTGTAGAATTACGATATAGTACCTACATGCACTTGCTTTTTTAAAAATTTGAAGAAACATCGTTAATTTGAGCGTTGAATTAACTTTTAAATAAGCTTAAATGCAAAAGAATAACCTGGTAAAACAAGTAGGCCAAATAAATAATAAATTAAGAAAAAGTAGCCTATATAAAGTTCAGAAAAAAGTTAATTAATTACTTTCAACGAGATTGCAATTAAACACTAAAAATAAACCTTATATTCGGTTCATAATTACTGTATGTTACTGATCAAGTATCGTCGCCAGACTCGTTACTGTCTTGGCGATCACGAGTATTAAGCCCGCGTATATGAACATACTGTACCGCGTGAGGGCCCTGTCCACCGCTGATACCGGATTCGCTCCCTCTTCCTTTCAAATTGACACAGGAACACACGGGATGAGCAAATAATCCTTCCACTTCTTCCAGAGATTTACCTCGAGTTTCAGGTAATATTATAATAAATATTAACAAACCCAACAGCGCCAAACCGGCATAGAAGTAAAACGCTCCTGAATATAAAGAAAGAAAAAAAAATATAATTACAGTAATTACATTTGACTAGAATATAAATATCATAAAATAAAAAAATAAGTTAAAGAATCATTTGGAAAATCGCACAAACAACCAGTATGCCGGTTTTAATAAAATAATAATTTTTTAACATGTTTTACTTGAGTTCTTTTATCGGTATTTTACTTTTTCCCAAACGTGAACAATTTTTCAAATGAAATTCTAAGAATCTAAATTGTTACCATATTTAGTGATGGCCTGAGTGAGGCTGAGGAATGTCATCGAGATAACCAAATTGAACAACCAATTGGTAGATGTTGTAATGGCGTAGCACGTGCTGCGTGCCCAAAGTGGAAATATTTCAGAATTGATGGTCCATGGCATAGGACCCATCCCTGGGGCAAAGAAAAATAGGTAGAAACACAGACCCACGATGGGAAGAAACTGATAGTCTGAAGGACAGAAGCCGTAAGCCCAGCCCGGAGAAGAATTTGAATATTCGGATGTGTTTTGACATCGACCGGACAAAGACTCAGCTGTATTATCCTTGTTCACCCCAATGCAAGACCCGTTCACTCCGCTGTCACCATATGGAACGTAACAGAAACCGCAATCTTCGTTGTACGAACACGAATCACAAGAACTAAAAAAAAAAAAAATTTAAATTAAATCCATGTACGGGTACATGTAAATATTTTCAAAATAAACTAAAAATATAATTTTTTTCTATTATACCGGTAAAAGAATAAAAAATTTGAAAGGTTTAGCAGCGCGACATTAATGATTTATTTGTTAAAATATTATAGGCCTAGCAATTAAAGTCATAAATTAAATTTCAAAGTAAGTAAAATATTTCATAAAAACTAAAAAAAATTACAATTCCAAATTTATAAAAAGTTTTCAAGTTATTAAAACTAAGCTCATTAAATCGTACTAATGTTGTTTAACTGAATACTGTAACAGGATGCTAATTAGATGGGGCGGAAAAGCAGTGGATGTTTGATGTATAGTATGTACTTTAAAGAAAATCAGAAAACGCAAAATATTGAATGGTTTGTATAAAAATTAAATTGCTTTGCGGTTGCAGCGATGCTTTGAATTTTAATTGAGCAAATGAATTTTGTTTTTGTTAAAATCTTTGTACAGTATACTTCTTTTTAATTATTGTAGTCATTTAAGCATAAAATTAAGTTAAATAATGTAAAACCTATATGTTTGGCAAGAAGAATAATTTTTCCCGTCATTGAAAACAGTGACCGAAGGCGAATAGATTGCTGCTAGTTGAAAGCCAATGGCCAATAAAACCAGACTAGCAATTACACCTAAAAAAAAATTCAAATTTAAAATAATATAAAAAATAAATACAGTATATAAAGTAATACCTATTAAACTTCCCAACGTCAGCGGTCTACGACCTATTTTTTCTACCAAATACAAACCGATAAATGTACAAATAAAATTGATAGCCGCCGTCATCGCTGACATCCAAATAGCCGTCTGAGGATTGTCCACTCCGGCCATCTGAATGATGGATGCGCTGTAATACCTGAAATCGTATAATTTATTCAAATTATATTTGAGAGTAAATGTATAGCAAACCTTTAAACACTTAATTATTTTAAAGGTGCGTACTAACGGCTCAATATACACTTAAAATAACGCAAATAAAATCCAAATAATAATTTGAAAATATATATTCTTAAATAAATAATATAAAAGTTCCGAGAAAAAATCACTTTCAACATAAATTTCAGTTTAAACACATTTTCAATTTTAACTGCAATGCACTTACGCTTGATGTCATGTTATATAAAGAACTTAGAATATAGGTAGTGTTTATTTGATATTCCGTCAATAATTCTGTCTAATATTGATTTAAGTTGTGATAAAACGAGAATAAAGCTATTAACGGGTGTGGTCATCTTTATTTGAAGATGCATAAAAATAGCATCGGAAAATTTATTACAGTAGGCCTAAACCAGAATGTCATTTTTTCTGTTATGTTCGTACAGCAGAGTACAGTGTAAAGTACAATTATTATTGTGTAAAGCTAATACATTCTTCGCTATTAAAATAAAATAACTTCATATATTTCAGTAAAATAATTATTAACATCAAACATTATAAAACAAATTTAGCCATTTCCGCGATCCATGACCGCCGAATCGTCGCTAAATTTAAATATTTTAATAGTGTTAAAATAACCCAATGATTTATTGTCTCCCATTAATTATGCATGAGTTTGTCTACGGGCGCAAATTAATAATAATAATAAAAAAATGGTGCAATTCAACTAAACCATTATCAATGCATTTGCCATTATTATTGATTAAGCCGCAACGACTCAGCGTTACTGTACATCCTTCGTAAGAAACTCGATTTTATTTTAATATAATTAACAGAAATCTAGTTTTACCTGATGATAATAATACTTACATGACGGTGTTTATCCCGGCCAGCTGTTGGAACATTTGTAGAAAGCAGCCTAGCAGAAGAGCTCGTCTCACCGAGGGAGTTTTTAAGATGCACCACAGCATAGGAGGTCCTTTCCGACGATAAGAATTAATTTGTTTGCTCAGGAAAATAAAAATAAAAATTAGTACGATTCTCGGTGTTCAGCTCTTCAGCTTCTTCGCAGCTCTGTCGAATGCCCTCGGCTTCCACTTCCACATCTGTTCCGGTGCTTCGAATCGATTTCAGCACGACCAGGGCTTGGTTATAGCGCCCCTTCTTAATAAGCCACCTCGGGGACTCTGGCATCCCCAAGAAACCCACAAATTGAATGATCGATGGGATCCCAGATAAACTCAACATGTACCTAATTACAAATTCAAAACAAAACTGATAAATATTTATGAAACTCTTGTTATGATAATTCACTTTAACTTAACGATTTACGACAAATGCTCTCAGATAATTAAAATAAATATATGAAATTCTTAAAGAACATTTAATGAAACCTACTTAAATTAAGCATTAGGCCTTTAAAAGATTTCAGGAGCTTATCTTAAGGTGCAATAAATTTCAAAACTTGAACTGTATAAATGCATTATATTAAATAGTTGAAAATTAATATATTGATAACATAATTTGTTTACAAAATCTAGCAACTTTCGGTTCAGAGTAAGCCTGTAGAATTAAAGTTACGAGTACTAGTTCTTTTAATTAATAAATTACAGTCATCTTGAAAAGGTTAATTGTCTCAAAAGCACATCTCTATGATCTTTTTAATTAAATACTGCAACCTTTTTTAATAAAAAATCACACTAAAATCTGAGAAATAGTACGGGAAAACCCCCCGGAAGGAGTGCACAGGGCAGTGCTAAAACTCGAACCGTTAAAAAAAAAAAAAGATTTACTACAAGTTATATAAATGGCTTCAAAAACGTATGTACTCGTAGTTTCTGGAGTCACTTGCAAGACTTATATTATAAAAGGCAGTAATGATTAATTTTCTCCCACAGCAAACATTGTCCCATTTTAGAGTTTGATGGGTTCCCTCTTAATTAAATACTGAGAAAATTTGTCATTCCTCGCTAAAAAAAATTTTTTTTCTTTTCTTTTTAGAAATCATTGATGTAATTTTCAACAACGAACAAAATAGATTGATCTCAGAAACGCAAATTATATTTAAGTTTCCAAAATAAAATAATTGATACTTTTATTTTAATAATAGTTATTGAATTTTTATGAGAAGGATTAAAAAATAAAGATAGATGGTGTATGTACCTCCAACCATTTTGTTCATCAGAGCTAAAAGCTCCGCAAATAACACTGGCAATGAATTGACCACCAGTTATAAAAATATTATTAACGGTGACCAAACGCCCTCTCATTTCGGGGGCCGACACTTCAGCAATATACATCGGCACAACCATAGAAGCCAAACCTCAAAAATAATAAAAGTAAATAAAATTAAAATAACATAAAAAGCAAAATAAAAATAATGTTAAAAATCATTCTGAAAAATAAAAGAGTTAATGTTGGCTAAAAAAAAAAAAAATTAAAATACAGTAACTTAAAAAGTAAAATATAAAGAATAAAATTATATGTACTGAAAAATAATAGATTATTGATAACTAAAAAAAAATGTTATATTGCTACTGCACAGACTTCGAAATATCACATTAAATTAAATTCCGCCTTTGAGCTAATAATTAATATTTTACGGGTTTAAAACTACAATAGGCCTACATGTATCGGCAAATCAAAAGCTGTAATATTATACCATTAAAGATTTGTCAAAATTATACAGTAATTTAAATAAAATACAGCCTGTTAATCACGTTAGTGGCGCATTTAAGTTTGGGTTAAATGTTTTTTTTTAACATGCAAAATGTTTTTACTAAAGATTATAATCACTTTTAATTACGAGTACAATTACGAGCAGTTAATGCAACATTTTAATGTGGTGATAAAGATTGATTTTCTAGAATTTAATCTTTATATAACTTTAATAATAGTTAAAATAAATAGCACACACTCATAAAATATGTACCTTACTGTATCCGCAAAACTTTATAAAAAAAGTAGCAAATTGATATTTTGCGATTTTTATATTTTGAAGGTAACTAAAGTATAATTACTATTTTAATTCAGCCATTATTAAACTTGTTCAAAGTCTAAAAATTTAAAATCAATCATACTTTTATTAAACCATTACGTTAATTGCAATCGTAATTTTTTATAATTTAAAATGAAAGTAGGAATACCAGAGTACAATAACCAGAGTTTAAAGAAGATCATGCGTCCCACGCGTGACCAATACGGTACAAACCCAGTAAAATTTAACGTGAAAAACGCTCTTTAGTGAAGCGCACGAACTTCTAAGGCTTATTCTCAATTCTATTGATTGTAGACCAAGCAACCGCTGTATATTATTCTTACAGCGCTTGAGTTATCTTCACTAGAGCGTTTAAAATGTTAAATAGTTTTTTTATCTTGTATGTATAAAAATACGTTTGAAATCTCCAGACACTTCGTTTAAAAATTTAAACAGTAACAAAAGCACTTTTATCCACTTTTTAAATATTTAAACGAGGTTTTAATAATGCAAATGGTCATTTTCAATCCGCAAACACCAATCCCATTATTTACCAGTTGGCAATAACATTTAAATTATAAAACCCAAACAACTACATGTACTTAGGCTTTAATCGTCATCATCTAGTTTCTATAAAGGTTGTTATTTTAATGTGACCAATGTCTGCTTATTTAGCTGATGTTTCTTTCACTTTATATAACATAACATTTCTCCCCCTTTTTTTTTTAATGTTACTGATGCTCAATAATATTGTCAACCAAAAAAAAAAAAAACTACAACTAATTACTATCAACAAAACAATTTTTTCTAAAAAAAAAACTATAACGAAATCACATAAAAAAGAAACAAAATGCTCAATCAATAAACACTAAAAATAAGTTAAACAGTAACGTAAAGTAAACAACGAAAAGGTTTAGCAGTTGACATAGGGTGGGAGCGCAGGCAGCGTACCTCCATCCGTAGACGGGTTGCAAAGACGAAAGAGTGGCGGCCAGGAAAGAAGCAAGAAATTGGCCCCCGCCGATCATCAGCACGTAGAAGGAAACCAACTTGCCCCGCATTTGAGGCGGGGAGATCTCAGCAATGTAGAGTGGTATGGAGCTGGAGATGAGCCCTAATACACACAGGGTAAACAGCTGTAACTCACATTAAACACTTGAAAGGCCCACGCACCAACAGCTACATCATGCACACATCATATTAAAACAAGCATGCAAGAAATCATTTATTTATAATCCCACTATGTCAATATTAATATAATTCGAAGATGAGATGGGTGGCACAAGATCGAGAAAAGTGTGGGCGGGGTTAACCCTATGGCGCCCTTTAGGCTCCTCGTCACTCAACCGCACAAATCAAAAATCAATTATTATTCTTTTCTCTCTCCCGATTTTATTCTAACTTATATTTCTTCAACCTATTTTCGGTTTTCAGAAGAAAAAAAATTGTATGCAAAAGAGCGAATAACTAAAGTAGTGCAGCGAAATGCGATAAAAATTTTTCCATTAAATGTGCCTGAGAAACGTTGGCGTTTTTAATCCTATCAGAAACGAGATAAGAGATGCCGTCGGAACCGGAAATGGAAAAACATCTCTCGATTTCTTCTCTGCATTTCACGCCAATGAATATTATAATAGAAATTATAAGAAAATGTAAATGCCATTTTTTGTTTAAGACTCAATCATTGTTATTATTACGTTTATTTGAAATATAATTATTATTATAATATCACATTGAAATATTAGAAAATCTGAAACAATAGTAGGCCCATACGATGTTTTTGGTGTAAATTTATCTGCGTCAACTATATGCGGTAATTTTGCATTATTAATCCGGTATCGTTCAAAAACATAGTAACTCGTTTAGTCTACTTTTTTCTAAATTATGTGAATTTCCCAAACTTTTCTCTCATAATTTAAAAATTCCGTCGCGTTTTCCAACAAAGTTTCTCTCGATCCATCATTTTGTGGTAACATTTTTTTCATTTTTTTTTTTTTTTTTTTTTTTTTTTTAGCGCCTAGAGTTATTTGACATTTAAAAACAACTTTCCCATACAATTAATTACATTTTAGTTACCGATACTTAACACAATAATTTATTTTTAATGCATTAAAAAAAATTATTTTCATGTACAGTACAATGTATTTGCCACTAGTCACTTCACTATACCGCGCAGCGGAGGCCTAATTACGATTGAATAAAATAATATTAATGTTATAAGGCCTACGCAAGCAAAGGGCATAGTATCCTCATAAATTCGCATACAGTATTAGACACCCTGATAATCAAGTCTATTGTATGTGTATGTCCAGTTTTCCTAATTACTAATACTATACATAATAATTAATGTGTAGCCGTAATTCCGATTTTCCAACCCATAATATTACAGTTTTCAAATAATGCAATACAAAAATTATTTACAGTTTATGCAATTTTTTTCGTTTTTAAATACTATTAATTTTATCTATTTGAAAACTTTTCGCCTAAAGAAGACTACCAGTAGTTAATTAGAAAATCAGTGAGTTTTACTTTGACTGCATTTTAACACAAAACTTCAGTTTGCAGAAAATAATTGTTGACGGAAAAGATTAAGTGAGAAAAACATCTACTTTCGGAATTAATCCTTTCATTAAGCAGCTTGTAGCACCAAGTCTTAACTCGCTTTTTTCTATTAGTCAATCTTAGTCCCAAAATTCCGAAGTGCTAATTCCATAATACCTACCGGCACTAATTTTGGATTAATCGCACAAAAAAAAAAAACCTTAAAAACAGCAATTAATTAAAAAAAATAAATTAAAAGATTACCGTTAAATCAAAATAAGAATCGAAAGTTAGAGTACTGTAGCCTACAGTCTATCTAAATCTACCAGTAGTAAAGCTACTGCCTCAGAAGTTGGCCCACTGCGCAGAAGAATTTACAATAATATTATTCGAACCGCAATATATTTTTTTCTTTATTTAATAGTTTTAGTTCTCTATAGTCAACAACACTGCAGTCTGCAGACAGAAATTACACCATGTATAATGCTGTATTTTCAAATGTTAAATATGGTGTAGGCTATAATGTGACTGAATTAAAATTACTGGTAATCATTTATTTTGTGTATTACCGGGTATATGCGTAGATCCAATCAGGGATAAATAATTCTTTAAAAAATCTTTAAATCAAATCATCCACATTTTTAATTATACGAAAAAACGAATGACCTTTGAAATGAATTATTACTTTGGATCAATGGAGTTCTGTTGTATAATACTTTGCAATTAATGTATTGATTTATAGACTCACCAGTATTCAAATTTCAAAAAATTGAAAATAAACAAAAAATCAAAAAAATATTAAAAAAAAATCAATGCATAGCAATCAAAAGTATGTTACTTATTAAAAAAAAAAAAGCATCTATTTTATGGTATATCGATCCATCCAACTATCGATTTTTAGTATCAATCCAATAATATTGCGGTATTTTGATGCTTAAAACTTTCCTTCATAATAAAATTCTATAAAAAAGCCAATCGATGATATCTACCGTATCTATGTGTTTTAAAGATCGAAAAACACATTGTTTGAAATAAAACTAAAATAAACATATCGGCCAAATAGCGTTGCGCAAGAAATGTAATTGCAATAAAATGACTGTATTATTGTGGCATAAAAATGTACAATGCAGCGGTTTGCAACACTGCGTTAACTTCGCATTTTGCAATGTACGAGTATAAGTATTAAAAACCCAACTTTTTTAATTAAAACCATTTAACCATCCCGGAAAACTTTTCCACTTATGAAAAACATCGCAAACATTACAACAACAGACTAAATGTTGAAATAAAGCGATGGGATAGAGTGACGCAATCTTTCTTACTAATTTCTTAATGAGCCAAAACTAGATATGTAATTAACGCTAAGATAATATCAAGAAAGCGAACAAATAACAAATAAAAGAAAGGAAAATTTCCATAGAAAGACGCAATCCTGAAGGACGCCATTGAAAACCCCGTTATAGAGAATCAAATGTCAGGTATTGTCAAATCCGTCTTAAAATCTCTACTAGAGTAAACTAATCCGCTTTTAATATTTGAAGAGCTGTGGAAATAACATAGAAATTGGAGATAAACAAGCTCGAACTCGATTGATAAGTAACAACCCTCGAACTTGGCAAAAAAACAACAACAAATAAATAATTATCAAACAAACAACAGTACACTGATTGACAAACATTGTAAACATCGGAAAAATATAACGTTTTCATTTTCGAACAAACAACATACACGCATAGTATTACGATATAATTATAAATGTCCGTGATAACGTAACTCACCTATACCGATCCCCACTATGATACGGCCCACCAAGAGAACCTGCTGATTCGGACTGGCGCCCATCACCACGGCTGAAAAAAAAAAATAAAAATAAACAGTAAACAAAATGTAATATCTAGTCATAAACTTAATTACATTTTAAATGAATATTGCATTCAAAAGTAAGCATAATAAAAAAAAACCGACATTAGTACAAAAGAATTATTTAAAAAAATATAATAAAATTAATTTTTCAAAATAAGAAAACAAAATCAAACATTAAACTGCATTAATTTCCAATTTAACAAAATATCAAAATTGTATAACCAACTGCAGGAGAAGAGTGGTACCGTACAGTAATAATATTTATACAACTTTCTCGTTGCATTAACAATTTGTCCAGGTAAAAAATTAAATGTTTTCATAAAATTTCCTAAATTACAAAAGCAACAATAACAAATAATAATTAAATCCCCACATGTTATATTAGTAAACACGCCGGTATGAAAAGAATTTCATAATAAAAATTTTCTCTCCGCAAAAAGTTTGCTGAACAAAAAGATTAATATTAATTTGTTACATTTTTAACCGCCATAGATTCTATTATAGCCTACAAACTGCATTCGAGACACCAAATAATAAGCCTATTTTATTTTTGATTTCAGGAATTCCTCGTTCGTAACACTGATTTCGGTTGATAATAGAAACATGAATTTTTTAATTCAATTAGAGGTAAAACCCGAGAACTTTAATGACTAGATTTAAAATGTTAATAAAATTTCAGCAAGTGTAAAGCAATCCCTCAACATCTGCCATTTCGCGCATAATATGCAGTTGATGTTTTGTAGTCAAAAATTTCATTACCCGCAAAAATTTCATTTATATGCGTTTTATGGTTCTTTTTTTTTTTTTTTTTTTGTCGAAAGCGTTTAATACCGCAATAAGTCATATTTTCACGTACACGCAGTTGGCAATACCATTTCGAATAATTAGATAACGCTAATTCACATACTCTCGCTATACGTCCGTTTGCGCGTGCCAATGGAGAATGTAAGTTACCGGTTAGTCAAACCCTAGCAAAAATGTTTAAGTTCGGGGCATAATCATAAACCTGATGGAATAATTATTTATGGCTTTCACTTTTACTCTATTCATTAGGCGCAGCTTTTTCCACGAATATAATAAGGGGTTAAATTTTATCGAAAAATCTAAATACCGTAATTGAAAATTATATTATAGTCGCTTATAAATTTAACTACAAGTAGGCATGGAGCCTATTTTCAAATTTATTCATTAAATAAAACATGATAACTTTTCAATTCAATCAATATCGTTCTTCACAGGGTATAAAATTTAATTTAGAATTATACGTAAACTCAGAAATTTCAATTTAATTTCTTTCATAAATCGGTTATAACCACAATTTAATTTTGGAATCGAAACCAGTTGGAAAAAAATAAAATCGATATAAAACATCCGTTTTTTTTTCTAACTCTACGAAAATATTTAATTCGTATATCAGAAATGAACGAGTGCAGTAGTAGTATTTCACAATGAAAATACAATATGTAGCCTACTGTATTTCTAATCTAATTCCGGGGCGCGCAAAATAAGTTATGTTACTGATATGAAACATTAATCTCAGCCTTTTCATCAAATTAACTGTCAGAAAAGAATTTTTTTTAAGTCGAAAGCTAAAATCCATAATTCACATTCACTGCATTCATATTATTTTTTCGCCCTACTTACGCAATTTTTTGACCTTTAAAATAATATATGTCGCGAACTATTTTAATTAAATAAACTATTCAAATTCGTTCATTCTGTCTTTTAAATAAAAAAATAATCAAGTAACAGCACTTTGCAATTAAAACTTTTAATTTTAATCGCGTTATCGCTTTTAATCGAGGAGATCGCGTTATATAAAGAAGTTGTTTTCAAAAAAAAAAAAAAAAAGAGTTAGACATTAACTTTAATTAAAATGAAGAAAAGATAAATTGATTTTTGAAGAAACATTTTGGCAACGGCACTGTATTTATAACTGTTGCAACAAAACCGGTGTCGTAACTAAAAATAAACTTTTCAATATTAACAGTTAATTGCCAATTTTTGAATTTACCTGCCATATTAATTATAAAAACCTTTTTACAAGTTGGAAATGATAAAATAAAATAAAGTGTTTTATTTTATTCTTCTAACTTTCAAAATTAAAAAAACAAAACAAACTTGAAATAAACACGGTACTGTAATGATGTAAATGTTGTTGCATCTGTGTAATGCATCTTTGTAATGTCAAAGTATTACAGTACTTCTAGTCTCACACCTTCATTAAATAATTAATCTAAATTTATAAAAATAATACTTAATAATTTAAAATTAATTAAAAATAAAAAAAATAAAAACAACCCCAGCGCTTGAAATTCGTTAATAATAATTAAATTACAAAATGCTATAATGTTATTAAAAAAAATTAATTTAGTCCGACAAATTTCTCTTGCAGCCATCGTGTTTTTAGGCGCCCCATCCATTTATGTACATCAATGTAATGAGAAAATATTTACGATGAAAGTAATCGTCCAAACAAGTGTGTCAATATTTTCTTTAAGAAATGGGCAGATGATGTGCGAGCGAACGGTTTCTTAAGAAAACACTAAGCTCTTTTGTAAACGACAACGCCTTTTGTTTTCATTAACAGTTAATATTTTTTATTATCTGTTATAAAAAAAAAGTGATCAATTTTTACTAAAAAAACGAAATTAAAAATACGCTCAAAAACCTTACTCTACCGGTAAGCTACTGCATTAAAAATTAAAACAAAATTTCTAACAATTACTCTAATGATTTTATTATGTAAAGAATCGATTTTATTCACCCACGCATTATTTCAAAAAAATGTTTAAAATTACCGTATTTTTCTAAACAAACAAAAATTACTTGTACGGCATTATAAGATTCGCATTATTTTGATTGTTAATAATGTTTCAATTTTAAAGCTAAAAATAAAACAAAATCGCATCATTTTATTTTTACAGTAAGCATTTCAATTAATTATAGTAGGGTCTAAAAAATATAATATGATCTGACAGGTTGTCAAGCACTTTCTCAAATGACCCACCTCGCTATTGAATTAACATGAAGGGAAGCGATACTTTCCGGTTTAAAAATAAAAAATCTATATTTGTTATGAAATAAAATCAATAAAATACATCACAAAAGCTTTTTATTTTAATGATATAAATAATAATTTAATTTTCTCTAATAGTTTATGCCCATTATACGAGTATTTGCCTGCGTGTTCAACCAAAATCGAAATGATGTTGAGTAATAATTTTGAAAACGATAAACTGATTTTTCACGAGAAACTGTATACGAGTGGGAAATATTTTCAGTTTTTATTTTTTAAAATAAAATAATAAAAAAAAACTGCTGCTTTTTTATTCGAAAAGAAAAATGTTTCAAATTTCAGCTGGAAAGAATTAAATTTCCTGCTTTAAAAAAAGATAAAAGTGATGTGAATTGTTATATTTCAGTGGATATAAAAAGTTATTGCGAATCCGAAAATATGATGCGGTATTCATATACTGTACCCTGCCTTTATTTCATCATTCTAATCGATTTTAAATATTAACGTGAAAAATGAGCAGCGTCCAAGTTGTCAAGATTAATAATAATTACTTCTACAAGCTTACTTTCCCAACAATTTTCATACAACATTATAATGCTGCATTTTGATTGAGAGGCTGACTTTAATAATGGCATATCTAAAAGGCACCATGGCTAAAAAGCAATTCCAACGATCTGCCACTAACAAAACCATCCCCCTCATTTTATTTAAAAAATAATCAACGAAAGTTAATACAAACTCATTAAGTTTGCAAACTCGAATAGTTAATTAAATTAATTTCGCTTTAAGGATAAAAGTATAACAACTATAGCATTAAAAATAAATGAAATATACGCAAACTTTTTACAAATACAAAATAATCTTATAAAATATTCAAGAAAATAAAACAAAAAAATATTATATATCGTAGACAGATTAAAGTCCCAATTTATTATTTTCGAAAAAAATCAATAAAAAAAAAAGTTATTATTTTTTTTTTTTTTTTTTTTTTATAGAGCAACGTTCTCTTATCAATAAAGTTTGTCTTCTTTTTCTCGTCTTATTTTGTTTTATTAAAAAAAATCTATTTAATTAACAATTTCAGTAGTTTTCCGTTAACCCAAAAAATATTTATTTTTAATAAATATTTACACTCTTCAAAGTATTACAGTAATTGGTTTTTGTCTTCGCCCCGCCTATCACCAACTCCTATCAGACCGAGTAAATAAAATAATTGACGCATTTAGTTAATTTAAAATTTGCGTATTAAATTGTGCAGCCGTTAATTTACTAGAATAAATAAAGTTACGTAGAAATAAAAAAATAAAAAAAAAAAAAGAAACCCCCATCATTCGTGTAGAATCGATGTGTAATAAGGGAGCATTCGACGTCGATCAAGCCCTGTTAGTTTAGTCTACATCAGGTGGTGGATCTTCCATTTCATTCCATTGAATAGCATCGCCGCGCAAACGCATTAATTATTCACTCTCAAACACATTAGTCTATCTAAATAAAACTTTTAAATATGAATTCATTCGAGTCATATTAAAGTGCACTTATCCTTAATAAAAAAACCACACACGGTACCAGCATAATTTTACAGCAGCGCTACACGGCGAGGGTGAAAGATAAAAACGAAAAGGGAGAAAAAAATTCCGTGCGAAACATGGAAATGTCAAAGTTCTATACTGTATAATGTAGTACAGTACAGTATTATAAAAAATGAAATGAAAACAATACAGCCGCGTTCCAAAAAAAATAAATAATCATCATTGGGGGCTACGATTCGTGCGATAATTTCAAGAATAAATCACAGCTAAAAAGTTTGTTAAATAAATGTCATTTATAATTTGTTGTGGGTGAAAAAAATTACATATATTTTTTTTTAAATTACATGTAATTTTTTTTCGTAAAAAAAAAAAAAGATTAAAATGAGAAACTATGCATAAAGATGGAATTTTACACTATTAAAAGTAATTAAAGTATTAAAAGTAAAAAAAAAAATTTTTTTTTCCTTTGAAACTAGAATGGAAAACACATAATTTTATATAAAATTTTATAAAAAATATAAATATTTATTATTAGCATTATAAAAAAAAAAATATAAATAAAAACTATTCTAAATTATTAAAAGTGCGCTTTTTCTCTTGAAATCGAATTTGCATAACCATTTTATATTTTCTTTGAACTCGTATAATAATAAAATAATAAAAAAAAAAATGAAATTTACTTTCTCTTGAGTTATTTTTTGAAAAAATTGGTACTTCGAAACAACTCAATTTTTTGCGTAGAATCTAAAATATTTATCGCTATTATTATGGAAAATTTCTTTAAAGTAAAAATTTTTCAGTAAAAAACTCAAAAATTATTCCAACTTTTTCAACCTCATACTCGCAAAAAAAAACATTTCTGACAAACGAGGTTTTTGATGACATAAAAATTGCATGACTGTGGAGGTTCATAAAAACTCTCTAAAATATTTCAAACGTTAAAGTGGAAAAACGAAAAAAAAAAAAAAAAAAGAAAAGGAAAACAACTCCTTTTCAATGATAAATATTAGAAGTCATCTGGGATTTCTTTTTCGAGGTAAACGAAAACGTCAATAAAATTTTTCGTCCCAAATAACGTACCTACTTTCTATTTATTTATTAATCGTGCATAAACTTTAAAAAAATAAAATAAAAATCGTAAAAAAATGTGAGTGAATAGTCAATTTTCCGATATTGAAAAAATAATTTCTCTTAAATTTTTTTTTTTTGTACGGCGACAATGAATCGATAAATTTGTATGATTCGGGAAGTGTACGTACCTCCGGCCGTGAAAACGAAACTTGCCATGATGACAACCGGTTTCCTTCCGAACTGATCTGCCAAATATCCTCCGACCAGCGAGAAGACAAAAGCGGCGGCGATAGTCACGCTCACCAGCAGTTCCCGCCATACGGTGTTGAGGTGAAAAACGTCTTGGATGAGGAGCATGGCCCCGGACACCACGCCGGTGTCGTAGCCGAACAAAAACCCCCCGATCGCCGACAAAAATGTCAACACGTAGACGAAAACTTTGTTTTTCTCACGCCCGCCTCCCTGACGCAGACTGCTCACTTCTTCTTCCGAATTGCTTTCCATTTTCACCGCCGCAACACTGTCCAGGGTCATTTTAACGGCAATTGAATCGTGCGGTCAGTTGTTGTTGTTGTGGTGATTGCGGTCTCGACGGGAAATGCGATCAGCTGCCACCGATCAGCCATTTTTAACTCTCCTACCGATATACTCACCTACTTTTTTTTTTTTAACGATTACTGGTCGAGCTTTGATCACCACTTAAAACACACCTCGTTAGATTATTATTGCACTTTTAACCAATGGTGGGGCATTAATATCGAAGCTTTATAATTATTATCATTGTTACGACCACCTTGAACCTGGGAAAATGCGTACTATAATCTCCTTCGCATTCAACCACTTCAATGAGAGATAAAGCCAAAAGGGAAGCACACGCCCCTTCGCACTCAATCGATCGGATCACGTGGTACACGCTCATCAAAGCGTACTAGAAAGGTTGCTTATCTTGCTTTGATGTGAGGCTTCTACCGCTGCAGTTGGCGTAGATTTTGGCGCGCTTCTGGCCGCGAGCGAGAGATTGGCAAAAGAAATGACGTCATGTTTGACACCGAGCATTCATAAGTCAGTGTACTTTGTTTTTAAATTTAATTTTTCTTTCTAAAATGGTTAACTTTTTATGACGAAAGTTTAAAATATCAAATTATTTTATAAAAAATTAATAATAAAATAACTATACAAATTAATAAACCAATAATTATTTTAAAATTTAATGGGGGGAAAATCGGATTTACTGACGTCATGCGCAAGCGTATCCTAAAGAAACAACCTTTATAATAGTACATTACAGTGATGTTTTAATTAATTGGTTTATCGAGGCGTTCCTGGCATCACTAAAACGTCATCACGCATATAAAATCCCCGCTAAATTCAAACTACTGTACATGGACTTTCCTACTACAGTACATGTACACAATCCTGCGAGGCATGTCATTATTATCATAAACTGTCATGCAATACATGTAGGCCACGTCATATTAAAAACAAATTAAAAATTTGAGATGGTCCAGTAAATCCCTGTGCTTCAGTGGACCAATAACAATTTCAATAACAATCGCGAATTAAATTTTTTTTTTACTTTATTAAAATATCAAAATATCACAATTAATAAAATAAAAAATTAATAAAAGCAATTAATTACACGAACAAAAATTGAAACGTCGAATGTTAAAAGTTCACATTAGGCAGTTGTCGTTGTACAGTATTAATAATTAATTATAAATGACGAATCATACTCCTTTGACGTATAAGGCATTGTCTATCATGACGGAACACCTTGACCCCGGAGGATTGGGGATGGGCGGCAACGGTCTCTGATTCCCCGATAATGAGTCTCTGGAGTTGGTTTCGTTATTAGCGAACACTGGAACAGTATAGGTGACTCCCTCCGGCGGCTGACGCAATTCGATAGAGTTTCCAGCCATTTCTTCCTCCTCCAAGCTGCGTCGGAACTTTTTGTTCATAACATCGACTTTGGCGTAGACAGGCCTGGTCCTCACGATATTGGGACTGTGAGGCCTCCTTAAAGGCTCGTAAATGTGGTCTTCATCTTGACTATTCCCCTGCTCTTTCTTACTGTGATTATTATCCGCCGCACCGTCTGCAGGAGGAAGCTCCGAACGATCGATACCATCGGCGTTGGGAGACTGCGAACTCTCCAACGGCGAATAATAAACGTTCTCGCCGTCATCGTCATTCGGCTGATCGTAGATACGCTGGTCGTACTCTTCAGCTTCTGTCTCGGGACGTATATCGTTCGATGGTATATCGCCGCACGCGCCTAAAACCTGCTCCACATGCTCGCGATCACTCATGGCGTCGGCGTATAAGCCGTCTGAAGTCACCGTTGCCCCGGTGATTCCGTTTTCTTCAACCGGCCACACGTCGTCGTACAAAAGATCCTCGTCTTGATTGAACGTCTCGTTTATTCCGATGGGTTTGGATTGAGAGTCATCCTGCAGCTCTTCCAACTGGGCCCCACTTTGACTGTTACCTAAATTATGATGGGGCCACAAGCTACTGCGCTTCAAATAACCTCTAAAAACGTATAAAAGGATGTCAGTTAAATTTAAATCCACTATAATATTATTAATTAAAATTGAATTATTATTTTGTGAAATAAATTCAAAAATTGGCTTAATAAAAATAGAAATTCATTGGCCATTCCTTACTAAAATAAATCACTACTCCCAAATATAAATTTCAGATTTAACCTGCTATTAAATACAAATTATACTGTAAGCTATTTGTAATAAAATTGTTTTTCTATTTTTACATTTTTTTTAAAATTGTACAGTAGACCTAAATGGAAAATGTAAACATAAAGGCAGAGCAAATTGAATTGTAAACATTAAAACATGTAAGCCTAATCAAATAAAAACCAAACTAGATATAGTTAACGATGAACCAAAAATATGAGTAAATATTGTAGATTAAGCTTGACAGTCAAGAAAATTATTTGAAGCAATAAAATCATGTTAAAAAAAAGGTTTTAAACATGTTTAATACAATTTAAAAAGGGTGAATGCGAGGATCACGGATTATAACTGAGTGAAAGATTAGACTGATAAATTCTTCAGACTGAAAACAAGATTTTGATTTCAGGCGAGAAATAAATGGGAGAGTATTTAGATACAGTACATGTGGCAGTTGTTCAAACATTACGTAATTCGTCGTCACTTTCCTTTGCTTTAACAATTTTACTACTTTAAGTCATTCTTGAAAAACAAATTGATGTTATTCATTCAGTACTTTCTACTATCGATTCTTCTATTTTTAATTTCAAGTTGTTTAATACGTTTCATGCAAACATGTAATGTCCCCAGGGAGCTTTCATGATTTTCTAGAGTTGGCCTACCAGTATTTTTCACCAAATCTATTTTCTACCTTCCAAACTTACTCAAACAAACAAATTCAATTAATTCAATTGCAAAACAAACAAATTGCGACGCTAAAAAGAATAATTTAAAAAATCTTCAATTTGAAAGTAAACAATAAAATAATACTACAATACACATAAAACAATCTGACTTATATGTGAAGAAAAACCGATAATCTCATTAAACGAGTTTGAAAAAACATATTTTCAAATAAATCTTTTTGTTATTTCTAAGTTAATTTGCCTCAAAACATAAAAAAGATTTTTTCATTCAAAATTAATTTTTTTATCAATAATAAATTGTGAAATAGCATAGTTCAAACTTAAAAGTGCAGAAGGTACATTCATTAAATGACACTCTTAATCCTAGTTAAATCCACTTTTTAAAATATTTGAGCAAAGTTTAAGAAGACTCGTTTGCAAGACCCCAGACGGATACCAACTTCATGGTCGAAGAAAAAAGCAAATACTGTATTGAAATCAAATGAACTTTTAAACTTAATTTAATTTTGTCTGATTTTTCAATTTGCTTTTGCCTCGAGTATTTGTCTTTGCCGTTATTATTACTGAATGCAGCAAATGTAGGGCGGCACTTATTTACATTAATATTTTATTCCTTAAGGCTTAATGTGTCGTACCATATGCCTATTGCACATACAGCTAAGAGAATTTTTTGCTTTTTAATAATAATTTGAACGCCGTTGCATAAATTAATTTACCATACACAGTATTATAAAAATTATTTTATGTTTACCTTTGCCGTAGATAAATTAAAAGCACAACGACTACTCCAGTCACAATTAAAACGGTTATAATTCCAAGAATAATGCCTATAAAAATTCCAGCATTAAAATTAATTGCATTTTCATATCAAAATACAATAATTATAATCAATCCGAGAAATTCCGTACCTAAAGCAGGTTGAATATCTTCATAACTGGCAATAACTATAAAACCATACACAAATCCTTTAAATATTTTTATAAAGATTTAATGAAAATTTGTACTTAAATTACTTACTTTGACACGACATTCCATTATCAGTCCAACTTCCGTTGATGTAGCATTCGATGCTCATAGAAAGCTGGTTATTTTCCATTTGAAATCCTGGATCACATCGGACTTCTGCTTTCGCTCCGATTTTTGTGGGACTAGTGCCATTGGGAAAATGGAGAGAAGCGTTCACAAACGCGGGAGGGGGATTACATAACGTAGCTGAAAATTTTATGAAAATATTATTAATAATTTACATTTATGTTTATCGTTATTATTATGGTGTCAGTAAGAACATTGTAAGGAGAATGTCATCTCCAAAAGTTTGAGCAGGCCATGGTGTAGTTAAATAAGACAAATGCTTAAGAACTTTTATTTTTGAGTCGCCCGATTTTAAAAAAATAAATAATAATAATGGTAAAATTTATCTACCGGTATTTATTTTTTTCCCTTTCTGTATTCTTCTGAGAAAGTGAAGCGAAAACAATCGTCATAATTATACGATTTCTCAAAAGCATTTTGTAAAATGGGTAAGGGCCAGCGTTAAAATTATTTCTTTCTTCCGGCTGTCATATTTCGAAGACTTTTATTTTGTTACAAGGGGCCCAAACATTTTTTTTGTCTACGACCCCAAAGAAGCTTAATATGCCATGGTTATCTACTTAGGAGTCCAAGATAACCAAAAAATAGAATCGTTCTTACTTGGGCATATACAATACACTGTATGTGTCCCGTATTTAAAAAATAAATTTAAAAAAAAAATTAAATAATATTTAATAATTTGGACTAAAATAAGACGAAATTAAGTTATGTAAATTAAGAAATTAATTCAGCGTTGACAATTGCTTTGTGCATGGTCATCGTTGAAAAAAAGAGAATAGATAAAACAGGAAAATACTGTGCTTCAAAGCAATTGGAAAAATATCAAGTAAGAATCAATAGTGTAATATAGAAAGTGTCAAAAGTGAAGTGCAAACCCTTGTTTTTATACAGAATAATAAATAAATTGCAAAAACAAATTACGTAAACATTTGGGCTGAATGCCATCCCAGCTGCCGTCCGCCATACAAATCAATGAGCTATTCCGGTCTTGTTTATATTTTTGATTGCAAGTGTAAATGAGTGTAGTTCCGAAGGGGAAATGTGTCTTGTCTGGCGGTGGAAACCATTCAGCATAAGTTGCTCTCCACACGGAATTAGGAACCGGAGGAGGAGCCACACAAAAAGTCTCTAAACAATCCATTTGTCATCAACAAAATTACTTGGTGAAACGTTAATTTATTTAATACCTGAACAGAACGGCGGACGATGTTTCCAGATGCCATTAATGCACTGCAGAAATTGGGGACCAATTAGCGAGAAACCCATCTGGCAACTATAACTCACAGTTGTTTGATTCACCGGTTTCACAATAGTATTCATTGGTCTTTCCGGTTGACCGCACGTCACGTTTTCTACAAAGTATTAAAAAAACCGAGCTATTATATTTACAAAAATTTATAAAATAAATAAAAAAATAAGATAAAACTCTAATATTATTCCAGTTGCTCGACATGCATTCAGTGACCTTTTTTCAAACCTGAAACAATTTCAGATTCGTTATTTGAAATAAAAATCCAGTTGAATGATGCAAAAAAAACTTAAAAGAATGATTTTAAAACAAACTACATGTAATTTTTTTAAATAAAATTCGCCTTATTAATAAAATTGCTTTATTTATTATTTTTTTTTAAAAGCGTTTAAACAACCTTGAAAAAGCACTTTGTACGTCAATTATTTTATACCAACTTTATAATTAATTAAAGTATAATTTTAAGAAATACCTTTAAAAGTAAAAATTTGAACTTCGCAAATAGTTAAACTGAAAGCTCCTTGTCGATTGTCTCTAATGAAGACATACTGGCCCATCAGTCCACTTCCGTTTTTACAACGGATTTCCACCGGTTTAGATCCTAGGTGGTAAATTTAAATAATATGTGAGAAAAAAAATCAAAATGGTAATGAGTTAATTAATACTTGTGTAGCCGCTGAAATTGCCACATTTAGAATAAACAATTTGGCTATCGTCTCCGCCTTTGTTGAAAACTACGTAAACGGAGAAGTCTTGAGAAGCACCAGTCGAAGTCATGGTGACCGAGATCAAGGATACGTTGACCGACTTGCCTAGATTTACTTGCCACCAACGCTCGGCCGGTGTTCGGGGCGTCGAGGCGCAAGTATTTTCAAGGCCATCTACGGCTAATCCGGCTCTCTGCTGCCGAAACACAGTCGACTGGGTGGCTACTTTGCCTAACCCTATATTTTTATCCGCTGAAAAAAAAAAAAAACCAAAGTACAAAAATTTATTTTTAATTTCTAGGTTAGTAAATTCAATAGAAGGATGTGCGCTACCGGAGAACACTCTATTCTTCATTGGCACCAAGAAAAGAAGTTTTAATTATCCATTGTTTTCACCAGCTTAATTGCAAATTAATTACGCATAAATCTATTTTCTTTATATTCTTAACAATATTGTAATAGAAATCCTTTCGTTAAATGAAATAAAAGCATTTTTGTTTGATTTTTTTCATCAACAGTTCTCTAAATATCCGGGTTTTTTTTTAACAGAAAGAAACTATTTATTAGCAGCTGTTGTTTCTTGTGACAGCAGCTGCAAACTGGAGCTACATTTATCTAAATAATTATTTCTTCTTTAAGTTTTAAACTCTCGTTAGAGACAATTGAGACTTTTTTGTGACCGTAATTTATACTCCGTATATTTTTTTACTCTAAAAATTATTTAACTAACTAATGCTGAAAAAAGCTCACAATTAAAAACTATTTAAAAAAACATCTTTTCCTCAATAAACTACAGTACCCGTAGGATCTACCAGTATCTAAAAAAAATTAAACGAAATTGGCTGTTTGTTAATCATTCAAACATGGTTTATTATTAGTAATTGCAAATTTTTCGTGTATTATTGTTCTACTTGCAATCAAAAAGCTATTCTCGTTTTTCAATAAGTTGAAAACTGCATAAATCACTTTTTATTATTATTGCGCTGTTTATCAACGACAAACCTAGTTGGCAAAAATACAGTAGGCCTGCTGTAACAGTGTATCAACTTTCAAAACAAAAAACAAACTGTTTTCCGGTGGATGTTCAAGGGGCTTAGCAATGTAAATTTACCACATATGGGAATTTGTCCAGCCCACGTGCCATTGCGCAAGCACGTGCGTTGATCACTTCCAGAGGCCAAATGTCCCGAATCGCATTTATATTTGATGACGGTATCCACTGTGAATGTAGCCGCCATAGGGAAGAAGCTTCCTCCGGCCGGTGCTCCAGGATGGCCACAATGAGCTTTCTGTGCTGAAAATCACAAAAAAACGAAATTAAAAACGAATCTTTTTAATTTTACAAACACAACGCAAGAGCGTGCTTTGATGTCAGTGACCGTGACTCTGATAATTGACCTTTCGAATTTAAATTTCCGGTTTATATTTTTCAGCGTGATCTATTATAAACGCAGTCTTCCGGCTTTTACAACGCTTCAAGTACTCTGTTGACCGGAAATTCCTTATCATTTAAATGCAAATGAATTACTCGACTCAAACTATAAAAAAACTATTTATACAGTACAGTATTATATAAACGTAAAACGTAGTGATTTAAAGTGGAGAGAACAAGAAGAATACGAGTTGACCCTCCTTAGCTCATTGAGATTCAACCTTGACCAGTTGACCAAGGGACATCACCAACGCGCTATACGCTCACGTTTTGCTCTATTTACCAAAGAAAAGAGCACCTTCAAATAAAATGCATTTAAATTACGAATCAACTCTTTTACCTAGTTCAACCCTGATTTTCCGTTTTAATTAAATCGATTAAAATATTTTTCATAAGAAAAAAAATTGTAGGCATACATTGTATACCGTTTAAAATTCATAAAATTCATATTTCTGGCATTTAATTAATTAATAATAATAATTATAATAATATATATGGGGGTATTTCTTAAAAAAAAAACCTCTTACTTTAATACGATTATGAATTTTTACTGGAATGTATTTTTTAATTTTAAAATGTATCGATTTAGCTTTGAAAGATATTTGCCGATTGAACCTTTAAAAGTATTTGCCGATTTAATTTTTAAAAATATTTACCAATTTAACTTTTAAAAATATTTACTGACTTAACTTTTGGAAGTTATTTACCGGCTTAAAAGTATTCAACGTTATTTTTTTTTTCAATAATAACTATTAAAATTTAAAACATACGGTAAATAACTATTATTTTGTAATGTAGAGCAACTTATTTTTAAAAAGTTCGTGTATAGACGGAATTCTCTTCAATTTTTTAAATAAATTTTTTCGCAAACATTAAATTGAATTTTAACAAACTATTTAATTTTAAAGTAACCGATAAGCTAAAACTGATTAAGTTAAAATGGCCAACACATAAATGGCCCACATAAAAATTTACGCCCGCGATAAAATAATAATAATAAATAGACAATTTAATTTGCTAATCCAAATTGAATAACAATTCGTCCACCTACTGTTATCCAATTAAACAACCTAACGACTCCACCTAACTTATCGATAAAATGTCTTGCGAATTAATATATTAAAAAGCAATGTATTAAAGCAAGAAAAAAAATTTTCCCCCTTACCGTAATTCAAATAATAACTTCAATACAGCAATAATAATAATAATAAATGCTATGGGAAAAAGACAACCCAACTAAAACTTACTTTAATTAATTATAAAATAACAAGTTGGAAAATTTATTTAGAGCGAAATAATTTTACATATTTAAGCCTACCTTTTTTTTAAAAAAAATTTACTGAGGTCATTCAATCATTTAATTTCAAAAAATATTAAAATGTCATCGTAGAAATATAAATATTTAACTGCATGAAAACTGTATTTTCAAGTTTAATCAACGTAAGGTTTAAACTAAGTCAAAATAAAACTACTGGTAGTCGCTCATTTCCTTTATGTTGTATTAGTAAAGGAAAATTGACCACAATCATATCAACTGCAGGTCAAATTCACCAATTGTAAAGATGATGAATCACCTTATCACCTGGCACAAACAATCAACATGCCTGTCATTTGACATAGCACTCAATAATATTGATAGTATCATCGCATAGTGCAATTAATGAGTTAAGGTTGACAGCCAAATTAATGTAGATGGGCAATTTCCAGTGTCACAACCAACAGCAATAGCCTTTTCATTTTATAGTATAAAAATCACACATTTTCTTTAAAAAATGATTCTGCGCAGTAGGCTACAATATTTAAATAATAGATTATAAAAAATATGCTCGACTGCTTTGCCATAAATATACAAGATTAAAATATTCAAAACATTTTATACTGTAAGTAAAATAATAGCACTAATTTATTTAATAAGCAGTTCGATGATGTCATTTCTAAATTTGACCTAATTTGCAATAACCAATCGTTCCTGTACAATAATTATTATGACATTGCAGTCCTACTGTATATACAGATTTTCAACATCAATAAAGGTCCAATATTAAAAAAAAAAATAAGAATTAATGTACGCGACAGAGATCTAAAAATAGTACATGTAATTATAATATTATCAAAAATAAAAACAAAAATGCAGTATACTCAGTAATGAAACAGCTTTCATGTTAAATTATACCCCTTATGACCTATAATAATATTGCAAAAACAAGTCGAATATTTTAATTTGATACTCAGAACTCTGCTTTATTTACTTTTCATTAACTTCCTAATACTGTATTGTTTTGAACCATTTGTAAGTTCAAATCAACGTTATTAAACTCAGTGGTGCAAACAAAAAAATAGACAAAAAAAAGTTTTTGATGTAAACACAAAATATTTACTGTACTGTATTTGCTTTCACATTTTTTCACTTCTATTCATTCATTCTTCTTCTTTTTTCTTTCTTTTTCGAAATAATTTGCCGATATTTAAAATGAAAACAGAGAAGATACAGTATGGTGCAAATAAACAATAGCAAATATTCTGAATTGTTTACATTATCTAAATTTGGATGACATCCTGTTGACTTAAAAATGTTGGTCAATACCCCCATTGTAAACTTAAAACTTTTATTTATTTTACTTTATATATAAAAAAAAAAACTAAAGTTAATCTTAAATCGGCTTAACTACCGTTTGCATTTGCTTTGTCCGTGTAAATTATCATTACCTTACGTTATGTAGGTCAGTTTGCAATGACTCGAGAAAATGTTAAGTAAATGTCGGATCGAGTAACTAAAAAAAACCATAAGGTGTGTTTATTCGAAAATAACGTTAAAAATTTCTTACCCAGGTTTTGGTCCACTAGAAACGCGACAGTCGTCAGCACAAAAAACGTTCGAAAAATCATATTCACAAATAGGGTATATCCTTTAATATAAAATTAATAATAATATTCGGATTGAGATGTAGTCCGAACGCCATGTCTCGAAGCTAAAAGTTCATCGCGCCACCCGCGTGACGTCATCGCCGGATCTAACACGTCCCTCCACGGCACATTCCTCACTCACCCTTCCCTACCCGCTCGGCAGTCACATTTTCATTAACAAACCATGGCTAAGTCGTAACGATTAAAATACCTGGGATTCACCACCGTTCACGAGACAAAAGACTTTTCGCGAATGGCACTTTCTCACGCGCACGGACTGGTTGCACGAGTGGAGGTAGCGAAATGCGATCGGAGAAATAAGAAAGAAAGAAAAAAAAAACTTTTTAATTTTCTATTTTCTTTCTACATGACATGTTCTACTACCCAACAACTAGTGTTTTTCCTTCGATAGTTTACAGCTAAACCGGTTTTTTTCCTTATTTTTTTTTCTTTCTCCTTATTCAGTAGAGATTATTTTTATGTGCAGTCAAATGTTTAAGGAGGTCTTGACTTGAGGAACCAACCAATTGTTGAGAAGATATTTCTCATTCTACTACCCCAAAAACTGTTATTAGAAAAACCACCCTTCCATTTCTTTCCTATTGCTAGTTTCTACGAATAGAAAACTTTTTTCAGATTTGGCTGCTGCAGCCTGCACATCTTAATCAATAGCTAATGTACCAGTTATAGAAACTGACCAACAGAAAAGTAAACAAATACGGTCATTTCAACTTAGTCGGTTTGCATTAGTCAGCCTGGCCATGAAAATTAATGGCTTTAAATCTTAATTAATTATTATGCAACCAATAATAAAAATTCCATTTTTTTTTTACTGATAAAAATAATTTCAGTTTCAAGAGTAAAAGTGCAATTAACTAAAACTGATAATAACTCGAAAAGCGCATTCAAAAAGCAAGATGAAGATACAGCCACATCAATTCCGGTTCTTAAATCTAGCCGGATAAATCCAGTTTATTGTAAAAATTCGACCGGCGCATATACCGGTGATACCAGTGCTGTACTTTTTAATTAGCTGCAGAAAGGTCCCTTGGTCTGCCCTGACCACGTTCAAAAAAATGATCAAATGGATACTCCTTTTACAGCAAATTCACAACCCTGGCCAGTTTTCCCATTAAAATGACATTAATTTGAAAAAAACTTTTCGACTAACCTGCCTACATGAACTGTATAAAGGCCACCATAACATTTTGACATTTTTTAATAGAGCTCGGACTTAAAAATAATGTTTACAATGGAACTGAAGATTTTAGACCTGGATTCGTACTTCCTTTTTTGATATGGGCACTTAATATAAAAAAATTAATTTGAGGGAACCTTGGGTCAGTGGGTCCAAGTGCAAAAATAGATTTTGTGACTCTTTCTTTGTTTACTTAGAATTTTTTTATTCTTTTGCTAATTTAGTTCATTTGGACTAATTTTTTTGGCAAAAAATGTTTTTGAAGAAAATAGACCAATTTACTAAATTTTTTGCTAAAATACCGGTAATATTATTATTTAATAATATCTTTGTCAATTTTGGCGTTCCTTTAGCATAACTAGAGGCACCATTTTCATAATAATAATGCTAATCCAGTTATAAGAATAAATTTTAGACTACACGACAAAATTTTGAGTTAAAATTCTGGTTGCAACAGGAGATTATGAGTTACTTCCTCATATAATTTGATCAAAAACTATAATGTTTTTTAAAAAAAGAATTAATAATAATAAGTAGGCCTATGCGATTGTGCAGCTATACAAATTTGTTTGTTTTTACTTTCTTTGCGTGGCAACAAACAACCTAGATTATTCAGATGAACTTGAAATAAATGCAAATCGAGGATTAAATAAAACTACATCACTACAGTCATGACAACAAAATATTAGCGTGCTTTTGGCGAGCAAAATTGCAATTTTTTAAATAAACGCCCTCTTGAATTACAATTAACCTACTGGAGTTATGGATTTAACTGGAACGGTTAAATCCCGTTGCTATAACCACAGATGACTTAAAATTAATAACTTTCTGGAAATCTCCCCCCCCCCCCCCCCCCTCCCTTTATTTCCTAAACATATTTTTTGATGGAGAGAAATTACCTTGATAGTGCGTGTGAGTAAAGAGAAAAGTAACTGGTGAACCTTTTACAATTTTTGAAACCAAACGGTAGTTATTTTGTAATATTCATTAAAATTTCTTGCAGTTTTAATTGATTTGACAGTACTTGAGTTTTTTTGGTGATTTGAGTTATTCGCAAATGCCTTAATTTATTTATTATTTTTACAATTTTCTTTATAAATTTTTGAAACTCATTTTGGCTTTTGCGGGAGTGATGGACTCATGCCAATGCTATTTTAATTATGGTAATCAAACTGACGGCCAATTAACAAAAAAAAAAAAAAACTATCCACTGAACTTCTCACGTAGTCTCCAACACCATGTTTATAATAATAATTGTTCTGTATAATCTTGTAGCGTCGACTTGATTGATAATGAAATTAAAAGAACTAACATCGTACCCTCTTTGTAAAGAAAAGCTTTTTTAAAGAAATTTTTGCCACTGCTTAATTGCGTGCTTAGATTTTCAACACGATTTTCACAATAGAGAAACGTAATCTAATCATTCAATAACATAAACAATATTATTTAAGCAAAAAATGGCATATAGGCCTACTAAGAAAATAATAAAAAAAAATGTTATCATCTCAATACTAGTTATACAAATGATAATTAATATTATTTAAAACAATGATAGGTCTATTGACGAGATTTCCTCAATATAGTGTACATAGCTCATTAACGATCAATTTTATAATTATACCGGTACTTAAAATATCACTTTATAGGAACTACAGACGTAAAATTATGATTCACCATTTCATAAAATGTCTTAAATAATTAAGTGCATTACTTTTTTTTTACGCAAAAGTTAATACAAAATAAAACTTAAAACGTGTGCTTATAGTGCTAGCCCGTAAGCGATTATCCGTTAATGGTTTTTTTAGATAACATAAACGTTTGTAAAGCAATTTCATACCAATATTTATGAAAGATTGCATGCGCTGTAGTGTAAATAAAAATAAAAAAAAAAATACTGCATTATTACATTTATGTATATGAAAAAATAAAAATCTAAATAAACTTTTTATAAGAAATTACTATGTTGGTAGGCCTATTTAAGCGATTAGAAAATAAACAACCGAAAAAGAAAAACAAAAATTGAAAGAATAATTATTATTAAGTGGTAAAAAATAAAATCAATAAATTAAGAAAAAAAACTACTCCTTTTAAGGTAAATTTAACTATACGGTCGATACCTTTTCAATTAAAGTTGTCAATCACGAACCAAAAAAACAAGCGTCAATTTTTTTTTTTATAGAATTTCAATTGAAATTCTAATTAATAGTCAATTATTTTTTTCAGGTCTCGTTTCACAAGGGTTTAAAGAAATCAAATCTACATTTTCTTTTATAAGAAAAAAACTATTATACATACGAATTGAGACAATCTCAAACGCCTAACTACTTCATTAAAATATTGTATTTTTAAATGCAGTAGTTGCGTAGCGGTACATAAGGGGGAAAAAAGTTATAAAATTCAAGGATTTCTAGTAAAAAGGGGCGCTGCGAAACGAGAATCAGGTCAGCTTAAAAAACCAAATAAACATCGCATTGGCCTCAACCAATTCATCAAAAGCCATCGAACCAACTAAATCGCGAATTTAATCGTCAAATTAATAAAATATAATAATGTAGATCAGGGACACTTAACATTTATTTCCCTAAATATCAATTGCATATCACCTCAACAGCTGTTTAAGACGTCAAACATTTTAAGCTGAAGCTAGACTGACAATACATTGCAAAGAAGTCGCTTGCAAAACCCACCAAAAAAAAAAAAATGTAAAACTTTTATTTGGAGTTAAATGACAAGTTTTCTTTTAGCATTTTTTATTTAGTCAAATAAACGAAACATTTCCCTATTTCCCTCAAATTTGCTTCAAAAATTAACTTTTTAACACGGTGACATTTCCAATAAAGGAGCTTGTATCGCTTTAATTATTAAATTAAATAAATAATTACGATTAATGGGTTTCTTATTTGAATTTGTAAACTTATAGTTTTAAATTAAATTTGCTTAAATTCGTTTTTTTTAAAGTCCCGAAGAACATTTTAAAAATACACTGTATATGGTCTTGTTTTTAAATGCAAACTGTCGCAAATTTCTTGCATCGAAAAACTCAATTTATACGGTACTAAGTTTATTGCAAAAGAAACTTCAATTGGAACTGACTTGCCACTTTAAACTATGCATAAGCAAAAATAACTCAATTAGTATTTATCGCCATCAAATATCTTCACAACCTACAGTAGCTAGACTCGCCTATTTTCAACTTAGTCCGTTAACGTTAATCGGCTATCGAGTTCAAGAGGCAATGGTTGTAAAATGCAGCTTAAAATTTATCGATAAAAATTTGTAAACCTTAATTTCCAATTTCCATACAAACTACTGTAAATAGTTTTGGTTGTTTTCCAAAGGGAATTTTTCGCGGTCCCCTGGGTATTGCCCCAAATTCAATCATTTCGAAAAACCTCTTTCGATTCTTCACAACACGATTCGCCGACCAATTTTTCATTTCTCTTGTGTAATGCATTCGGTAAATCTGATGCTTCAGCGAATTTTTGGGGCTAATTACAATGTCTTTTACCGCGATGTCAACAATTTACCACTGCACGCAATGTACAAGATTTCGTCCACAAACAATATTTTAGATTCTAAACACAAACACTATTTGCTGCTAGGCTATCATTTTGTACACATTTCGAAATACGGTAATAATAATAAAAAAAATAATTAAATGTCATTTATATTCGTCGGTTGTCTATTAAAATAATTAAAAAATTGTGCGATGCATTAATAGATCGATAGATACAACCGTAATAACTTAGCTAATATTTTTAAAGTATTGTGTTGGACATACGAACTATATTAACTAATTTTACCGGTATTGTAAAAAAAAGTAGCCTAAAACATCTTTTTCTAATTATCTAATACAGTATCAGGCACAGTATTCATACTGTATTCTACTTTACTTTGTGAGAGAACTACTAAAATTTTTAAATAATACAGAGGACCAAAAGGCAACAAAATAATTTATACAGTATCAATTTTGATTCTTTTTACCGCTCCAATAAATATTTTGATAGCCTAATCGGGCTTCCCACAATAAGTTGCATTTAAATGATTATTTTAACAGTATAGGCTACACAATGATAGATGTTAAAATCATTAAAAATTAAAATTCTAAAATTATTGCTAAAAACAAATGAAGATGTTATTTTATATCTAAAAGTCTAGATTCTAAAAGCTAAATAATAATTACACGTATATTACCTATTTAGAAAATAATTTAACTACGGTATACATAGTCAACTTAGAATATTCTCATTTCTGGCGTTCAACATTGTTGAGAAATTTTGTAAAATAATATACAGTATGTATTAGTCCACTTATTGAAGCTTGCCCATGTCATAATCTTAATACAACCTGCGCCGAATTAACCAAGGTTTAACCAAAATGTCCAAGTGATATTAAGATTTAAAAAGTGTACATTCTAAAATCTACCGCAAATTTGATATTGTTTTCAATTTTATGCAAGAAAGTTTTAAAATTAATAATTGCAAATCAATCCCGCTGAAAAGAATTTATCAACGAATATTGGTTAACAATCATTAATAACACTGGTATTTTATTCAATTTTTAGGCCTCAAGAAACTCGTTGCCTAGAATCGAAATAATCCGGCGGCGATCAAAACATTTCTTAAAATAGCACAAATAAATTTTAAATAATGCATTTTCTTAAATTAATTTGTCATAAAAAATAACTAAAGGTTGCTATAGTTGCAAAATCAATAATCTCGATACGTTGCGCTAATCAAAAACAATAACAAAAAAAAAAAAAAAAAGATAAAGTAAAAATTAACTTTTTCCTCACTAATGCAGTAGGCTACAGTATGCAAATTGCCAAACAAGTTTTTAGAAGCACGCGGCTAAATTACACTGCTTTTGCATTCTTTCCTCACCTCATTTCACACTTATTGAATATCAATGCATAATGTATGCAAATAATTGAACGCTTACAATTGACAAATTCGCTCACCTTGTATCCGTTAATAATTTAATTACTTTACCAATTAAATATTCTCGTTGTTTCAGGTTTATCGTTCACAAATGTCCAATTCGACGACTAGCTGGGACGATTATTTTTCTTCTTATCTTTCAAAATCTAAAATATAAACATTTTTAAATAAAATCGCAATCAAATAATATGATTAAATACTTACAAATTTTAATAATTAATTAATAAACTATTGTACTCGTAATATTGTCTTCAAGCAGAAGCTTTTAAACGAGAAAATCAGTCTTCATTCGTATTTCATTTTAGTTTCCCAAAATACTAAAAGATGAAATTTAAGGTTTAAAAGAAAGCAATTTATTAAGATTACTACATTATTCATTAATATTTTAAATACAATAATTCATTAGATAAAAATTGCACAGGTAGCATTTATTATTTATCCTAAGAGAGATTTACCTATCCTGGTTTCCATACATTTACTGCAACGTAAGATCGTAGATCATCGTTTTTAATTTCATTACCGCCTTATATTATGTCGTTTACCTTAAAAGTAAAAATAGATTAATAAATTCATATTAAATTTTATAATCGTCAAAATTACAGCTAAAAATATTACTTACCGACAATAATTAAAAAATGAACCCGAAAAATACTGTCACTTCAAAATAAACAAGCACGTGTTAATCAAATGCACGCTAGAGGTCGCCACTCCGCAACACGCACATTTCTTAAATCAGCTGATTATACAGGATGCGCCATAAAAAACAGTACAACAATTTCCCTTCACCTACAGTATTAAAACCGATGAAATAATGAAGTAGAAAAACCAGAATAATTCATTTAAACAACTTTTTAATTTTTATTTATAATATACATTTATCGAAAACATTCAAAAACTAATTTTCACATCTCGCGAGTCGCTTTTCATTATTATTAATTTTTGTTTTATAATATAAAAAGTCATACGTAATATCATTTCTTCCCCCGACAATAATTTTACATTACTTTTCTTAATCGTTCGTTTTTTTTATATATAATAATATAAACCGATCAAGACTAATCGATTCTATTGCGAACAACAGTTTTTCTTCTTCGTTTTCATTTCCGCTCTGTGAGAGTACAAAGTAATTGCTAGGAGCATCAAAAAAACAAAAAACGAAAGAACAAACAAACAAAAAAGATAGTTTACAAATAAAGTAAAATCGAATAAAAACAAATGAACAAAAAGGAGGAGATTTATACGATATAATATCTAAATATAATAATATGTACTGATAATGAGAAGATGACATATTGAAGAATTCACGATTCTTTTTTTTTTTTTTTATATTAGCAAATTTATATAAATGAGCCATCGTATATCATACAATATTTACACGACTAGTTATGATCTTAATAATTTCTTCATATATTTTTTGTTTTGTTTAGAAACAGAATTTATACATAAAACACAAAAAGTTTGACGTCACACGTAGTCGTCTGCCTCTTTTAAATCTCGTATAAGACATTGTTTTTTTTTTTTTTTTTTTGAATCGGGAGATTAATTAAATGATTAAATTAAATAGCAAACTTTTGTAACGAGCAAGTAGAGTCATTTGAACTTGGGTTAGTTTGAATATTATTTCTTTAAGTTAAGCGCAAACCAAGTTGAAATGACTTTCTCCTCGACGAAGGAGAACGAGGATCCACGTTACGATCAAGTCGCGTATTTTTATTAATCATTGAATTAATTAACTCACGATCGAGACTAGGAAAACAATTGTACAAAAATTAGGATCGGGGGGTTTTTTTTTTGAAATCATTTTTAAAAAAAAATTTCTTTGCGAAAACTAAGAAAAATTGTTAATTAAAAGTTTAAGTAGTTTCTTTTCTACTCAATATACCAAGTAAAAATTTTAATTGCCAAATTATTGCTTGATTAGAAATAAATTGCAAAAATTTTGACTAAAAATGTAAAAAAATTGCACTTTTTGAATGTTTTAATTTTTAAAAATCCAAAAATTAGATGAAAAAAAATTGTTTCGTCATTTATTACTTCTGGAAATACTGTATTCCAAATAAAATCATTTCGAGTAATACTGTAAATTAACCAGAAATTAGGCTAAAAAAATTTTTGTTTTACAGAAAAATGCAAATTATAATTAACATTTTAACTATTAATTAAAATGTAACTAGATATTAAAAAATTACATGGAAATATATTTTTTCCAGTAAATTTTTAATTAAAACTTCTGTAGCCCTAAAATTCTGAAAAACTAAATTATTAGAAAAATAAATAAATAAATAAACAATAAAGGATAAGAAAGAAAGAAATATTTTTCACATTTGTTTTTAAAAATGATTTCAGATTGTAGTTAATTACACAATAAAATTTCTATTTTTTCTTTTGCATGTAATTAAAAATACAGTGGCTATCAAGCAACTAAATAATAATAATAATCATAAGTATTTTTTCTACTCGAGCGTTTATACTCATTCAAGTCCTTATAAATCTTCCTCCTCCTCCTCCATCTCATTTCCTCCTCTAAAGTCTAATTAAAAGTCATTAAAAATATACTACATTCGCGTACATTCTATTTCAAGCCGAAAACAATACACTTCTTGTTATTTTGCAAGTGGCAAATATTTGTCTAACTTTCCCACAGCCACTTCGAATAAATAGATAAAAGAAAGAAAAAAGAAAAAAAAAATATTTTGTGAGCATTATTAAATGAAAGAAAAAAAATAGATGGATAGAAATAAAGGAACCAACAAAAAAACACAGAGAGATTGAAAGAGAAAACACTATTGAATACAATATGTGAAATTATGTTAAAAAGAAACGGCGAGTGGGTGGTAAATGCGAATAGGGAAAAAAACCCAGAAAGAATAGAGAGAGAGAGAAAAAAAGAAAACATTTTAAAGCAATTTAATAAAATTCTTCTTTTTCTTCTTCTAAAAAGAAAATAATAATAAAACACATCAAAAAAAAAAAAGGAAGAAAAAAACAGCAGAAAATTTTCTCCGTTTGGAATATTTAATTCTCCAGTAAAACTAAAGAAAAATATGTGCGTATGAGTGAAATGTAGAGAACGTAGATTTGCGGGTGTTTGAAAGCACGTGAAGCGAAAAGGATAAATACATAAATTGAAAGAAGCTTATTGGTTGCCGAATTTTTTAAGATGGGAGAGCAAATAACTTTTTTCTTTTTTCTTAAAGTTCTCACTCTTTTTTTTATCTGATTAGACGACAAACAAAAAAGTAAAATTAATCTCGAAGAAAGGGAATTGTGTTAAAAACAAATAAATGAGGATCAAATGTCTCCACGTTTTATGCACGTGCGTTGGCAGACGACGCAGGCATTTGTCACGTACAAGTGTTAATATATTTAAAGAGTCTTAACAGCGCGCATCGTCAGCTATTTTTCGATTAATCCAAATGAATAAACTCTTTTCTCTCCTTCGCTCTCTGAGGACAAATCACACGCACAGCCACGCCATCAGGCTAACTTAGGGGAAAAGACCAATTACTCTAAGCCCCTGAGGCAGGCCCCACTTCCAGCCTACATTATTTTGGTTTCACGCACAAACAACTTAGCGATGGCGGTAAAAAAAAAATACTGATATTTTGAGCATAAATATTAATGTCAGTTTAAGAAATGCCTTGTCAAAAATTCTAAAATCTCTGTCAAAACTAAAATCTGAAAAATGCAATGATATAAGAACAATAACATTTTATTGTTGATCACAATGTTTGGTTAATGCCAAAAAATATTATACTCTAAATTTTGTGATACAAAATTTAAAAAAAAATTCTAAAACTGTCTGTTTTTACGCCTTTTTCAATTTGAATTAAATAATAAATGCAAGTAAATCTCAGTCGCTAAATATATAATTTCAAAAGTTAAATATTTTTCAATACTTTTATAGCAATAAAATTTAAAGTTAAACAATTCATTCTAAAATCCCTATTAAATCTTCTGTAAATCTAAAATTAAGCTATACCTTTAAGGGTTAACTGTATTTATAGAATTTTTAGCCTTTAACAAATTATCAAAATGTAGTTCTATTAAATAAATTTTGTTTCAAATTATAAATCTTTAAAAAATACAAACTACAGTTTGTTTTTAAAGTAATTTAAGTTTTCAAAATTACTAGATTATTAAATACTTTTCACAATTTAAATTAAAAGTTAACGATTCTTATCATTTAAATTTATTAAAATCTTATCCACAAACTTTACGTTTTATTTGGTTAAATTTAAGCTTCTTTCCATAATTTTATGAGTTTTATTATGTATAAATTTATAAGTTTTATCCTAATCTTTAACAAATCGCACCTCTTTAGTCACGCCATTTGCGTCTTTCTTTTAATTAGTTAAAGGTGGTTAACTCGGCCCTGTGAGAGCTGCGGTAGGGCCCTGATTGCCATAAGACATAACTGTAGAGCCCGAGGAACGTGCACCTTAAAAGCGTGGAGAAAAACACAAAAAAGAATAAGAAAAAAGAAAGGAAAAGAAAAAGAAAATGAGGATTGGAAGATGAAGAAAAAGCCGTTCCACCCTTTCGTCCTATTTCTTTGGAAGCGGATTTTTACACCTAGAATACAAATGAGCTTTCCGCGGCGTTCAACACCAAACCACGCCGACAATCTTTGTTTACAAATGAAAATATAAGAAAATAAAAAGAAAAGACGAAGGAAAAGAAGTAAAAAAAAAAAAAAAAATTTGGGGCAAGAAAAACATACCCCTAATTTTACGAAGGAGGAAAAAATTAAATGTTGAGTGGCAGATTGATGCTAAATGAAAGCGATTTCAGATGGGATTAGGCAATCACATTTTGTTTGCTATATTCATTTAACGCCTTCCGCTACGATTTATCTTTCAGATTTCTCTTATTCTTGTTTTCTTTTCTTTCTTCCGTCTTATTGAATAATTAAATTATTTTCCTATTTTTTCGATGTTAAAAACAAACTTAAAAAAAACACAATTACACCTGTACAAAAATAATCTCGTCGTCGTGTTCGAAGTAAATGAGAATTTCGAGTGTCTATCTTTTTTTTTTTTTTTAAATAAACGTCGGTTATATAATTTTGCTAACACCGAGTACCACCACAATCATACCGTTTGGTGATAAGACTTAATTAGTAGCTGAGTTCATTAAACTCTTCATTAAGAAAAGGAACGGGAAAAGAAATTGATGGTGGACACAAGTTTCCGACAATATTAACGCACCATTACGTACAAATAGTAGGGGAGATTTTAAATACGTGACCTTAATGAGCTAAGCTATTAATTACTTCGTAACATTTTTTTTTCTTTTTTAAATAAAAAAAACCTCCTTTGTAATAAAAAGTAATTAAAATTGTTATGCATTTCCACTATTTTTCATTGATTTAAAAAAAAAAGTTAAGTTGGAAAGTTTTAAGAAAATAATCATTTACTAAAACAAAAAATAAATTAATCTCTCGTTATACGCGATGAACACGTACTCAAAAGGCCAGAAAAACTCAATCGCGTATGGTAAATATCGTGTATAAGAAGAGATTACTTTATTTCTGGTAATATTAAAAAAATTTTCTTTATCATAAATTTATTAATATGAAAAATAGAAACTATAGTAAAAAATTTAGACCAAAAAGAAATAGCCTAATTTTAGTAATTCTTAAATTTTTACGTCTGCTAAATTAATCTTCAAAACCTCTAAAAAAAAACGAAACCTTGAATAATTTTTTAAAAAGGTAAAAATAATCTACAATATCACAATTAGCAAATGTCAACCTAATAATAATGTTTACAGCATGGTATTTAACCAGTTTTTCCTCTTAGAGTTTAGAGAATAGAAGGAAGATGTATTAATAAGTAGAATAATTACAGTGGGGAAAAATGTGTTAAGTGAAATGATTTATCACTTATTAAATAATCAACGAAAAATAAAAGTTGTAAAAGGTGAGAACTGTGACCTCCAAGTGGCTTCAGGTGTGGGAAAATCGACGTTAAAGAAGCAATTGAAAAGTATTTAAATCTATTTTCGACACTTTCGTTGGAGGAAGAGATAAAATGAGAAGAGGCGGAGCTAATTGATGAAAACACTTATTAAAAGCTGTAAACTAATGAATGACTTTCATCCTGCATACACATACACAAAAAAATAAAATATTAGCAACATGGTAACACATACAAAACAAAAGAAGAGAAAACAAAAAAAAAAAAAACTCACTCATACACTCACACTAATTTGCTTTGGAAAAACAATAATATCACATCAATGCAAATTAATTAAATATGAGAAGAAAAGAAAAATAATAATAAAATAAAATAAATTTTTGTCCAAATATTTTTTTTTAAAAAATTTGGATCGAATTTTCAATGTTAATGCAAATATATTCATCATTTTTTTTTTTGTCGTTTTCAGTCCTAAAACATAAAAAGAAACTAAAAAAAAATTTAAATAAATTAACAGTAAATTATCCTGAAGCAGAGTGTCTCAAAACAATCTTTCAAAATGTTATAAAATTCGAAAGCAACGCAAAAGAGATTCAAATAGATAGTGTCTATATTATTATCATTACTAAGTAAACATTTAGTATTTACAGACCAAAAATAAAAATTAGCTTCAATTAGTTAAAAACAGGCCACATTATTAAAACCGTCATCTACCAACAAATCTAAAAGGTACGGTCCTAATAAAATAGCCAATCATTAAAATTCCTAAACAAATTTTGTTAAGAATTCCAAAATTTGGTTTAACGTTCTTTATTTTACAATAAAACCCCTTTTGTGCCGACATATTTCGCGTTACCCTGCTGCATTTTCCTTTCAATTAAAGATCAAAATTGAAAGCATGTGTAATGAGACACTCTGTAAACTCGAATCCATAGTTCCATCAAAAATACATTCCTCGTGATATTGTGTATATATATATTTTTTTTGTCTTGTTTCTCCTTCCTCCTCTCCCACCATATTTAATAATGAATTTCCAGACCAAGCCTTCTTCTAGCCGTCAAATCGACTTTATACCCTACCCAAATGTTGTTTTTTCGTCCAAGAAGCACGTCATCCTAACATCACGTGACCAGCTTGAAAAGTATCAAAGAGAGACGAGGAGGAGTGTCGGAACTTAAGATCGGAACCCGTTGGCGGATCCGAGGAACATAAAAGCTGCGAAAGACTGGAAGATGATAATCGACACCGCGCTCATCAACGTTAATAAGCGGTTGGACCAACCTACCGGACCCAACAGGCCCACGCTCCCACTTATATGCTGAATATCTGGAAAAAAGAAATAAAAGACAAATATCATTTCGTTGTTCTCTTTTATATATCATTATTGTTTTTATTAGTAGACCATTGCTACTACAATACATGTGTAAGAGTAAACATGGAGCGGAAATAGAAGTGGAAAAAAGATATAAAAATGGAAGATCAAAAAAAAAATAAATGACGCAAAAACCTCGATTTATCGTTGACAAAGAAATTACTCCTTTTAATTAAAGTAAATCGTGAACTACCAATAATAAAAACATTGTATGTATATAATACTATTTATTTTCCAGGCAAAAACGTTAATTTAGTGTACCGTATGTATAGGCCTATACACCGTAAGCGAACATACTGTATACTAAAATTAACGCTTTCATTGTGACACATACAAAAAACGCATTAAAATCGGCTACGGTACCCTAATTTTCTTTAAAATTTAAGCTAAGTAATTCTAAGTGCACATTTTTAATTGCGCTAATAAAATATTAAAATACAATATACCGTAAGTTAAATTATTCAATTTAAGCGCTTTAAGAGCTAAAAACAACAACTCAATTTGACTAATGTTTTTCAATTGAAATAAAAGTAAGTTAATAAGAGTTAAAACACAATTTAAAAGTGACACGAACATAAATTCAACGAGAGTCAAAAACAAAACTTTGAAAAATCTAGATAAGAATCTAAAACTAACTAAAATGAATCAATAAAATCAAAATCCCAACAAAGCTTTTCTTTTCTTCCAACTAATAATATTAATTTTTCAAACAAGTTTTTTTTCCGAACCACTTATCATTATGTAAATTAGCCCCTTATATTTATCTAATGTTATAAGTTTTTAAGAATCGAGAGTTCCGGTTATGTGAACTCCTTTTCCAAGTTCTAAATACAGTGTATAAATAATATCAAGGGTGAATTTTTAAGATGACAATGCTAAAATACCTTTGAAGCCTTTTCAATGTTGCGCATACAAATAAAGAAAATTATAAGGAATAATAATAGTAAAACGGTAAATCGAGATTCTTGCTTTAGAGCTCAAGTTGCGGGTGTTGTGCTGATGACGTGAGTGATGAAGCTGATGAACACACTAGGATTCACCAACCCGTATTCGTGTGTTCGTGCTCTTTAATAATAAAGTGCATTAGTAAAGTGAGGCAGGACGAACTGATAAGTAGCGTTGAAAGACACGAAGCGAAAAACAAATTGAAAAATCGCGTATTTTCTTAAGATTTATTTATTTATTTTTTATTCTTATATTTTGAAGATATGAATGAGAGAAGCCGGTAATCCGGAGAAATGACAAGAAGCGTTGATGATAGATTACTTCAGATACATAAATATTTCTATCAGCAATTATACTAATATCATTTATCGTAAACTTAATGGATTAGACGTCTGACGATTAGCGAGATTTATGAAGGCAATTTGAGATCTAAGGCGGGGGCGAACTTGATCCATCGCGCGTATTCTGCTTGGCTACGTAGATTTGTTATTATTAAAATAGATTAAAACAATATAAATGAAGAGAAAATTGGAATTAATTTCCGGTTCAAATGCAAGGTGACAATATTAATGCTTGAATTATCCGAAAAAGTCACAAATCGATTCGCGCTGAACTAGAAACGCGCCAGAAATTAAATTGGACCGGTGATCACTGCGTCTTGCAATTTAACAAATTTAGTGTAAATATTAAAACATTCAAAAAGTTAAATTAAGAGCATTTGAGCTCAAAATAAATAAATAAATTTAAAATAATTAAACCATCTTATACTGGCATAAAATTGATTTGTATAAATTATTTTATAGGTTTTAAATTGCTGGAAAATGCTTATTACAAACTAAGTAAGCGTTTGTTGATTTTTTAGCTATTCGAATCATTAAAAATATAATGTAGTAAACAACAATTAAATATAAAAAAGAACACAATTTCACTTATATTAAATTGCACCATAGCGGTTATGCGTGATAGTTATGTACGTTGAGCCTTAATATAGGCACTTAGTGTTTTATTTGATTTTCAAACGCTAAATAAACACTGTGGTAATGGCAAACAAAATTCAATTACATTTAATTTAAATTTTAAAAATAAATCGATTCAGGATATAAACATCGTAAAATCATTATGTAACCTACATTACAATTATTCTTATTTAAAAAAAAATAGTCTATAAGTCGAAAGAGCAATTTTCCCTATTTACTTTTTGTATCGCGGGTTCATATCCGAAGCAGTTTTGTCACGAATTACTCGGGATATCTTAATCCCAAATTCCCTTCGCAATTAAAGATATTTCTACTAAAAATTTTACGTATTAATTATGTCATAAATACCAAATTTTTCTGGTTCAAAACCCTGAGTTGATAGGATTTAAAACATAAAACCGAATTGCGGAGTACTGTATTGATTAACATTAATTCTTAAGTAAGTTCTAAATTGTAACCTCTTCTTCTATCGTCGGATGCATCAAACTAATTTATTAATAATTGATAATCTTAAGAAGTTGGGTTAAAAAATGCACGCACTCCCCCACCCACTACCTACTCGCATTTCTCTTGGTTATAGTGAGGGAGGTAAATTGGTAAGTGAGTTAATGTAATTAAACGAGCAGCTGAAATGCGATGAAGTGATAAGCCATCGATTATTCTAAGCAAGGAGGATAACTGGATAATATGGATATATTCGTCGTCTGTGTATACTTCCATTTCACGTTCGTTCCGTGTTTTATTGTCGGAAGTAAAAGCGATGAATGTGACATCACATCCGACGATCTGTCTTCTAAATAAAACTTCAATCTGATTTTTTTATGTATACAATTGCATTCGTTTATTGCTTTTTTTTTTCTTCCTCTTCTTCTTTTACTCTTCTTGTTTCTCTCCACACCCATTTATTTATCTCATCCCATTTACCCCTGCGCAATACAACTTCTTCTTTTTCTTCCCCCCCTCCCTTTCCACCCACAACCCATCTCGCACCCCCACAAACTCGAATGTTTTTTTCGTTTACCTTTTTTTCTCCCCCCTTTTTTTTACATATTGAGTTAGTTTGTTCGTCAGAAGAGTGTAAACTCCCCGTTTGCCTCTCGGCCAATCTGGAAGAAATTCATTTCGAATTGATTTCAGTTGGGATTTCGATCAATTCACCTTATTTGTTTTTCTATGTCTTTGGCCGGCCGTTAAGGAGCAAACACACTCGTAAACTGCTGGCGGAACTCACTCGATCGAGTAACAAACCGACCGGATATAAATAGGCTACATCCCTTTTTTTTTTCGTTTTAATAAAAAAAAAACTTATGATTTTCCTCAATATTCTTTATAATCAACTTAAAAACTAATTACATGCTTCTAGAATCTATATAATTGACAATTGTGTTTATCTAACATTTATTGGTTTTTTTTTTACAGTGTAGCCTATTTCGGCCCCATTCGACAAAATTTTTTTTTCGTTATAGTTCTCGCGAGCCTATTTGCTAGGTTAAAGAACCCTCTATCGCTACTCTTAAAAAAGTGCCGATTTTGGTAATGTATAACAGCTCTTTGCAAAACAAAAAATCTTTCCTGGAAACGGGCCCCGGCTATTATATAAATTCTTCAAACAGAGACTTTTTTGGCTGTCATAAACTCTATTTTATAATAGCCCACGTAATAGCTCAAATAATCAAAATACATTACAAATAAATGGCCAAATAGCCAATAATAAATAACTAAAAAGTGGAAAATAATTTCCTATACAGTACATGTACTGTGAAATAATTCTTAAAATGAGCTGCTCGGATGATTTATAGCCGTTATTTAACACAAATAAAAATGACAAATAAATAACAGTTCTTTTACTATAGTATTAATTGGAATACAATAGGGCTTTGTTCTTGGCAATTTTCTCTTCCGATTGCTCTTGTTTCTTCAATAAATTAATTAATTCCACTTGGTTTGCAATTGCCGGAATAAAAGTAGAATGTGTTTGTAAATCGAACAAAACACTGAATCGGACAAGTAACCAGTGACAAGAATAGTAATTCGAATAAACGGAATTTTACCGCACAATCTACCATGTTGATCACATGACACAAACATACAAACGAGAGAAAAACCCCGAAAATTCTGGTTAAATAAGTAATAAATTCTTGTATAATACTTCTGTACTACGAATAGTTTTAGAATACATGTGCCGATACCCATAAAACATAACAAACGTTTCGAATGTCAACTTTCTTCATACAAAGTACAGTAAGTTTGTTAAATTAGTTTCCGAGGCGCGTTGTTTCATTCAGTCGAGTGGTTCTTTTTCATACTTATTTAAACTAATAAAATTATAATTATACCGACAATAGCTTAATTAAATAAACAAATAAAAATGCACCCCTAAAAATATGTAAAAGCTGTTTTTTAAAAGTTGAGTTTTTATTTTTCCCTCGGAATTTTTTTAATGTAAAATGAGAATGTGTTCAAAATACAACTTGTTCGAGTAGATGATGGTAAGTAATGCCATGCTTAGTCTCCTTAAAATAAGTATTAATCCTCGTAAACCGTTTTTTTTTTTTGCGTTTAAGGCAGCTCCACAAACTCATTGCGCGAAAACAATAATTGCTTGATTTATAGAACCTAATAAAATTTGCAAAATCTAGACCTTTCAACCTGTAGTACTCGTATAAGCTTCCAAACACAAGCATTAGTTTCTTCCATTTACGAAAATGAAAAACGAGCGATGATTTAACAGCCCAAAGAACGTCATTTAAGCTTTATTTGGAATTGGCATACTGTCATGTTATTTCACCTCATGAGACAAAATAGCTTTGCTCAATTAACTTTACGTGACTAACAGATAAAGCATTTTTGTCAATTTCGGTGAACGAAAAGCGAATGTTTGTACAAGACTGCGAACTTTCGTTCGCGCTCGTACATGAACGAACCGCCAATGTGTGGAGTCTCCCGGTCTCCGTTAAGGTTAAGACTTTAATTTTGTCCACTAGAGCGCATCAAACAAACATTCGTCCACGCACGAGGAATGTGTGGAGCAGGCTTCAATCCATTGCTCCGTAGTCACTGTCTACAAGGATCAGCCTTCAATTGCGCACGCGCAACGACGACCATTTCGCCTCATTGAAGAATATGGCTGCGGAGAAAAAGAAACATTTTCTACCCTATACAGGATATACTTCTACACTGTACACTTATCTCGAAAGAAAAAACAGAAGAAGAAAAAAAAAAAACACAACAACATGAAAAAGACAATTTAGTAAATTGCGTCTTCCAAGCATTTATATACATTGGGAACGTTAAAAAAAATGGTGTTTACGGCGACGTCAAACGATACGTACGACACCCTACGGAACGGAACGTGTACAACGAATTGTCGGAATAATTTGCCTGTCCTCGCCTTTCATTTTCAAAAATAAATGAGGCTTGAATTTTGAAGGAAACTATCTCTCTCACTAACTCGCACATACTCTCTCGCTCTCTCTTCACGCTTTTAATGAAGAAGTGACGTCGCTCAACGACTCTTCAACGCGAAACAGACGACATAGAAACGCATTTTCATACAGTAATAAAAATATGTAAAAAAAAAAAAAAATCTTTTAATTATTTGCGTTTATCGTCCAACGCGTTAATTGAAACCTCAATAAATATGTCAGAACGATGAAAATAAAAGTCGCCAAATTTTTTCTTCATAAAATAAAATCTAATCAAAATATCGTTCGCTCATAAAATTAATAATTATAGTTCACATTTTCTGGCGTATTACGAGATGCGAAGGAATTTCTATAAACTTGAGTTGTACCGTAACTTAATTTGAAATAAAAACGTTGTTGTTAATCTGAAGAACGTGACCTCTATAGTCAATAAACGATAACAGAAAAAAGCATTGTATATTCTTAGTAGTGTTGTACAGTAGCTATAAATAATAAAATAACGTAAATTATTGACTATTTTATGTTTCCGCTCAAACTCTTTCTAGTATACCAAAATTATTTATTTAACTAACTGGATTCTCTAGTTTTACAAAGCAACCCTGTTTAATATCATTTAAAAAATTTAAATAACTGTATTATATTAAGCGCAATAAAATTCCAATATAAATTATTATTATGCAAATAAACTTTTAATTTTTAGAAAAACATTTGCATCATTTGGCCGGCGCTCAAATACGTTAAGATAACCACCGGAACGCTTTTCAAGAATAGTTTATGAAACGACGAGAATTCAATTTGAGCAAGTACATGTAGGAAGTGCATTAGGACCAAAATTACTGCACAATCAGGTATTAAAGAATTATTAAATGAAAATGCTTCCAATTTCCAGCGCAAAATCTTCAAATGTCAAAATTTCCATTAAAAAATGTCAAACTCGAAAAGTAATGCGGATCTTATTTAAATTATTATTATGCTAGTAAATAATTTCATATGTCAAACTATCATATATTTTTTTGTCATTTAAAATAATAATAAAAATACATTGCCTTGATGATTTTTTTTAAAGATTAGAATGTCAATCAACTTTAATTAATTTCTGAGATTTGTCCCAAAAAAAAAAAAAAACCAATATGATAAGCTTCACATTATTTTTAATAAATCTTTATTGTCTGGCGGAGTAATAACTCTATACGGTATTATGTTAAAGTACTTTAATACTCTTAAAATCTATACATGTATTTAAATTTCCAATTACAGTATAATATTATGTACTTTATAAAAAGAATAGTATTGGGTTCCGAGTCTCAAAACAAATTTTACGTTCATGTTACAAAAATTTAAGATATAATTGCAATCTAAAGTTTCATTAAAATACAAAAATAATATGCAGTGTTAATTTACAAAGATTCTAACCATCTTTTATTCCTTGAATACTTAATGAATATTCTTTGGAGAATATTAAAAACTACTCTTTTTAATTGACTAAAATTTTTAAATCAAAGAAAAAAAAAGCTATTTTCTACGGCGGCAACGAGCAAGAGCTCAACCAAAACAGGAAACTACAAAAATTTTTATGAATAATTAGGCCTAGAGTAATCACGCTAACTCTCATTTTTTTTAATTTTTTTTTGGGGCCACGCTTCGTTTTGGAATGAAACTATTCCAGTGCACTTAATGAGTTTTACTCATCCCGCACCCTTTTAATTACTCAGTTTGACTTTTTTTTTTTTGTTATGAAACATTTTGACACTAACGCGATTATTTACAACGTATAATATTAATATCTCCTGACCACGCCTTCGTCTAATTAATATTTTTACAGCGCGTAAAAAAGTCATTAAACAATTTTTTTTAAAAAATTCTTTTTTTTTATTAATAATAATAATAAAAAAAAATTTATAACTATATTTTTCGGTAAGTTTTGCGTGTGGGCGCGGTTTCACCAAAGTACGAGTATAAGGGGCAGAATGATGGATGATAATGATTTAGCTCGCCCCCTGGCGGCAAGAGCCGTCAACAAATGACGGTTAGAAGCGGTGGGAGTTGGAAAGACGTCACGCTGATCCCCGACATCCATATTTTTAAAAAGATGGCGACAACAATCGCAAATAAATACACACGTTTTATGCGGTAGTTGGGGGGTTGCTCGGAAGGCGCAAGATGAAGTGCGCAGACGCAGCTGCTGACTTTTGCTTAAATATCTTCGACTAACAACTCTCTCCTACATAGCCCTACGACGCCCGTTTTTTATATACAGTAAAAATATAAAAAAAAAAATGAAGGAAGGGATTTGAGTTGACAAATAATATGAATACCGAGACATTTTATACACACGTCTCGATATTTTTTTTTATATGCATACATATTTTTTTTTCAAACAGTTTTATGCACGTTTTCATATAAATTAGAGTGTCACATTTATTTTAAAATCGGATTCGTCACTTGGCTTTGCATAAAGCAATTTATTAGAGCGAGATCAGTAAACGAGTAAATGCAATTGAGGGTTGTTCGTCGTCGCCAAACTACACCACACTTTCCCCGCCCTATCTCCAAATATTTACTTGAAGCAAAGAAACGTTTTTCCAAAAAAAACTTTCTTTTAATATCGAAACCGATGTATTCTGGACATGGAACACGTTGTTTGTTTACACTAATATTGTGCCCCTTCGTTATTTTATACCGTATATTAAAAATCGGAAATGAAAAAAAAATATAAAATAATAGACCTCTTTTAAAGCAAATCCGTGCCAGTATAATCAGAATAGTAAATACAATTAAAATTGGATATAACGTTAACTCGGATGTAACGTCATTTTTTTTATGAATCTCGTTACAATCATATGTATTTATCTACAAGAAAAACTCAATTTTTACGTCAAAAAACAAAACGTTAAGTTCGGCCATAGTTTAAGGTAATTGTAATACCCGGTATTCTCAAAATGTGTAAAAATCTAAAAAAGTACAAAATGTAATGTAGGAATAACGATTACCATAAATGAAAGTCTATTATTTCACAGTACATATGTAATATAATAACATATCATAGCCGCTGTGCTTAAGGAATCGGATGACTTTTCCAAATCGGTTTCATATTACGTCCTACGTCATAAATTACGCTCTTCGATGACGTCAACTGTTTTCAATAGAAACTAATAATTTTAAACATTTCTGCCTGCACATAAACTTTATTGCACTGGACATTCGAGTTTGTTTATCCTTTTTAAATACCCGGAAATGGATACTGTAGATAGAACTCACGTAATAAGAAGATCTAAATGTGCTGAACGAGATTCATTAATTTTTATAACTCCCGTATGAATAAAAGGCAATTTTCATTTGATATTAACCGGAAATTACCTTTCATGCAGATATTTTTAAGTATTCTCGAAATAATATATAAATGCTGTACGAATTTAATGTTCATAATAATAATACAGTAAGTATTATTATGATTAACTAAATAAAATTCGGCATTCATCTAATACGGTACTTTTATTTCTATTATAGTGTTGTCAACTATCTTAATCGAATTTTACTACTAAAGCACCATAGAGCCGAGAGTACTGTAGTACGAAATTCACGACGCAACAAAATTGCTCAAAGCTAAATAGATTTCTGGAACGTAAATTCAGAAAATAACTTTCAACAAAATTTTCAGTTTAACCACAAACTACAGCATTTCTTTCCCCCGATGGGAAAGTATTATCGTAAAAGCAGCATTCGAGAAAATAACTCACAAAAACTAAAGAAAAAAAAATTATACTCGTATATCTTTGCCTCAAAAATGATTTGCAATAATGCTTTCACAGTAAAAAAAAAAAAAAAGCAAGTGAAATCTAAATTTGTGTTGTTGTTTTTGTTATTCATGAAAATATTCTTTAGACCCGGTATTTTTTTAATAATAAAAATGAATTTTTAGTAGAATGAACAAATCAGCCATCATCTTGAAGTTGGTTATAGCACAAGTTTTATCAAAGTGCATTACTTGTTTTTATTATCAAATTAACGGTGTAATAATAGCGCTGATATAGCGTTTTCGTTGCATTAAAAATAATCAAAAAGCTAAAAGTAAATTTGACCCGTTAATAGGATTAAGTAAAGTCTAGGTTTGCATCTTTATAAGGTCAAATGGCACTGACTTCCTGTGCTGCGCGTTAAAAGTCGTAGTTCAGCCCGCACACCGAATACAATGGTGCGTGTGAGGTGGCCAATTCATTCAAGTTCAATACACAACTAAAGTTTAATATGCATGAGAAGACGCTTTGTTTGGTCCCGCGACTCTCGCTCGAATCCTCGCTTCATGACTTTAGTAATTCAAATTGGTCCAACTCAATTGTTTGGTCGTTTCTACGACTTTTGCTTAAAATCAACGCACGTCGCCCACCACGCATGCGCCACTAAGAATTGACTTCAACTTTCACCCCCCTCTCATTGGCTCTTTTGTTCAATCTAACAACTTCTTCAACTTAAATAATACAAACGTAAAAGTAAATATATTTACAAATTATACCGCTAGACGGCCCTTATTAGCAATTACTTTGGCAATTTGCAAACAAATGGTGGTTGATTTTGCTTCACTTTTACGTTGTAAGACTACAATGTAAACTTACGGTCAATATAACTTCCGGTTTCCTTTTCATATGATTTTTAGAGACAAAGTAGAGAGTTTGCGGTTAAGATTTTTTGCGCTTCTTATGTCGTAAGAATTTGAACTTTTAGGTTTATTATAAACAGTTAAAAAAGGAAGTTAATTATTCCTAAAGCTGCAATGACGTTATAAGCATAAGAAAACCAAGTTAACTGCAAACTCTCTAATGCACCTTATATCAATTTTGACTGTTATCAAGCTTTAATAAAAGTTTTGCAAAAGTAAAAAGTTTTACAAAACATTCAAAAATTCGTTTTTTTATATTTGATACAAATAATAATAATAATAAAAAAACAATCTATAATTTTTCAACTTTGTTTCTTCTGTCGATTAATGACGAGCAATAACAATAGATGTCAAATATTTTTCTGTTAACTATGCAAAAATAAAATAAAGCAAAAAAAAAAAAAATCGTTATTAACTTTTTCACTTTCTCTATTCATTTTCGATTTTATACGATTGTATAAAAATGTATAATAGCGGATGAGTTGAACGTGCGGTTGGTTGAAGGAGTAATCTCGCAATAAACAATGATTAGTGTTGCCGCCAAAATGTATCCGTCGGAGAAAATAGGATCGACGTCGCAAGTTAGGAAAAAAAAACCTAAACTCCACCTTTTAAATGTTTTGCAAAGTAAAAGCAAATTTGAGTGCGGAGATGAATATTCCGAACAGCCATCGTTTCATAAATAAATTCCGCCTGATCAACAAATAAATGGGAATTACGAGATTTGACGCATGCGCATCTCTTTCTTTCGTCTAAAAACGCCACCCACTCCTCAGCTCGTGTTCCGTTACGAGAGATGCATTACACGTGATGAATAAAATATTATGAACTCTAAGGCCATACACTGATCAAATATTAAACATGTTATTAACGCTTTAATGGTCGCTACGTGTAAAAATAATGTCACGTGATGTAAATCAACTCCAACTTCACTTTTCCAGCAATAACCCACCCAAAATAACTTTTGTAATTTTTACGGATAGATCCGAAAAAAAAAAAATTTTTTTTGGGAGTGCTTAGAATTAGCATAATGACGTTAAGATGAGGAAGAGAAAATTTAGTTAAAGAAACATTACTAAAAATCTTAGCTAATTTTCTAGAAATGTTTTCGTTAAGAGTCGATAATTTCTTTCAAAAATTAAACAGTGCTATAACTTATGTAGTCTTTAAGAATTTGGAAAATAACAGAATTTGTGAAAATATACCAGTACTGTAAAAAGCTAACCTTAAATAATTATATCAATGTCTAAATCAACTTGAAAATCGCTTTAGCTCAAAATTTCGGGAAATTTTTTTTAGAGTTAAAAACATGCTTTAATTAATCTTGAATATATTAAATTGCGATCAGATTGCAAGTTAGAAAATGTTAATGGATGGGACAAAAAATTCAAAATCGTGTTGTACGAGTCGATTTACATAAAATGTGATAAATTAGAACGATAATAAATATTCAAACTCGTTTGGCAAGATTGGCACCAACTTTACCCCCTCCAGCCATACACACAACACCTTAAATTTTAAAATAAATTAAAATAAAAAAACAAAAAAAAAAAAATTTAAATAACGAATGAAGTGATGAATGAAAATGTCAAAGTTTGAGTTCTCCATTCACCCATTTTTTTTTTTTTGAAAAGCGTCCCTTTTTACACCTTCGAAACGTGAGGAATTAAATTACCCTCCTTTAGGCCAAACTGTTAATAGGTTTCGAACCGATGAATTTTTACGACGTATTTATAGATCACTCGAAGGGTGGAAAAGTTTCAGAGTGGAACGAGATAGTTTTTATGCTCAAAATGTAATATGCAAATATCATGTGATTGGAAAATAAGCGGGGAAAAAATTCCATCAACGTCGTGATACAATATTAATAATTAATTATGAAGGACTGCAAATGTCAGAAATAATTAACAGAAACTGTAAAAGTTTGCTTTAAAAAATACAAAATTAATTGGTAAAAAAATGTGAAATTAATTAATTATAATCCTACAGAATTTTAAACTTCCATTAGCCTCCCAATGTACTGAAAATTAATTAACACAGTCGTGCGACTGTTTAAAATTGAAAAATACTTTTAAAAAAAAATAAAAATAATTTAAAAGCAATTAGCGCAGTAAGCCCAACATCAATATTTAAATTTGATAAACGAAGACTAAAATAATAACATCGATTCTATATTTTATCATCTAAGTTTTAAAAAGATAATTCAAAGACGTCAAATCCATCAGTGTGGGCCTACTTGAAATTTTTAAAAATCACAGAAATTACGATATGTGATAAAGTAAAATAATTATGCCAGTATGCAGTTAATTAATTAATTAATAATTTTACAATATTGTAATCGCTTCTCAAGGATCAAAATTACTCAGATACAGCTTTTTAAATAATGTTATATTTTGTACAGTTCACTAGTAAAAAACAATCTATCAGTCGTCAGAAAAACAATGAATGAATGAATGGCACATAATAATAAAAGAAAATAGATGTTGATAGCAATTATAGATAGATAGAGATATAGAGTGTTGTTGAAAGTGTGAAATGGGTTTCCTTACCAACTAGTGAGGATTCAGTGCTCATGAAGGCATTGAGAAGGACTTGAGAATTAGTGTGGCTCAAGGGCCTTGGGGTGCTGGGCAAGCCTAGACAGACACACACATTGCACATAATATGAATAATAATAATAATGAGAGCAAATACAAGCAATTCAACTAAACACGCCATAATAATAATAATAATATTATTTTCATTTTGGCTGTGCTTCACCCGTTCCTCGCTCTTTCTCACTAATCCCTCGCACATCGCGGGATGAACGAGCAACGAGTGAATCAACAAAATAATAATAAAAAAATGTATGTTAATACAATATTATTATGAACAAAATAAATAATCAACAAAGCAAAAACAATAACAAATTAATTAATTAGCAAACACAATAAACAAGATCATATGATAATTAAAAATTATTTAAAAAATAATGCAAGTAATTAAAAGCGTATGTTTGGGTTCCTGCATTTATATGTTACTCATCACATGGCATAAATACATTGTATGGAATTAATATACCACAAGTCACTTCGTCATTTTTTTAAAAAAAATTCACCAATTAAATTAAATATTTTCAAATTTTCATAATACCGGTAATTGTTTCCAAATCATTTTTTTTTAAAAGTGCATTAAGAATATTGAAGTCATGACAACTAGATGTTCAATACGCGATTTCTAGGCATTATTAAAAATATTAATAATAAAAATGTATTTACAGAATCCATATGAACATTTTAATAAAGTTAATTGTTTGACATTTAAAAATATCTTTCATTAAATAATTTCCTTAATTTAATTTTGTGACTTGTAGCATTTTTTTTTCTCTCAATGAAACGATTTAATTGTCTAAACATGTAATAATTACGCTATATAAATATTGTCAAAACATGAAAAGTGAAGAAAATGTCTATAGGCTAAAATCTTGAATTATTTTATTTTTGTAGACCTCGCTAAATATTTTTCCAATATTTGGGCCAGAGCGCATGCGCTAAGAAGTGCATATTCATGCAAAAATAGCAGAGGATGAGAAGATTCCTCGCGTATTAAACGAAAATAAAACCAATAATAAAATGGAGAAGAGAAGAAGAAAAATTAATGGAATAGTTTTTAATAATAATTCAGGTAAGGATTCGTCGTCCAATATCGCATTTACTGAATAAACGGCAGGGGTTGAAACGAGAGCGAGGAAAGGGAGGGGGGGGGGGGGGGAGTTAAACAATCTGGATCTGTAAATAAATGAACGTGAACGTTCTTATAAATGGCCAAATTTAAAACGCATTACGTCACCGTTTCACCAACATTTTTTTTATATTCGCTACCGTATAAAATATTTTATTTATTTATTTTTTTATTTATTAATTTTTTTTATGCCAAGTAAAGTACTCCGGCACTCACTTATCCTTCTTATTTGCTTTTACTATCCATCCAGACTTAGTTTTCTTTTTATATTTATTTTAATTGACAGCATCCAGCTGCGATAACTCCCACATCAAACGACTATTAAAAAAGTTGTACAAAAACGAAAAAAAAGTAGAGATAGGGGGGGGGGAGGGGAGAAGAAAGTAGCAAGTAAATGCATGAAGAAAAAAAAAATGTTTTTTCTTGATAAAAAGAACCAACAAAAGAAATGGCAAACATACTGTATTTGAATAGAAAAGTTGCAGACATTTCTTGCTTTAAAATTGTACACGTAAACATAAATAAGAGTAATAAAGACGTAAAATCTGAATAAGAAGAAGAAAATACCATTAAAAAAATGTGTGTACAGGGGTTTACACATTTATCTTCTAATTCAAAACAAATTTTAATCTTCTTTTTCTTTAGAGGAAAAAAAAAAAATCCCAACTGACAAATAGCATTTTTTTCATTAATAATAATAAATAAGTAGGAGTAAGCTTAATAATTTAATTTTGCAAATATTTTATTCTATTCAAACGTCTTCATTCGTTAGCTATCAATTTTAGGCCATTGTATTATCATTTTTTTTAATAAAGTAAACCTACTTTTCCACAAATCAAGACATCATGACTGTGCTATATTTCTGGTCTACAATATTAATACAATAAATAAGATCTTTTTATTCCGTTAAATGTAATTTAGAGAGATAGAATATGAAGCGGTTATTAAGCTATTTTTATAAAATTTATCAGTAATATTAACACTACTGCCGTTAAAAAAAAACCAATAAATATTTTTAATCATTATAATTATTATGATCCTATCAAACTACACTCAGATCTGGCTTTAAATCTTTTCAATAAAAGATCAGTTGTCCTTCCACAACTCGCATTATACAGAATAATAATTATCATTAGATGCTACACAGCATCCTCGTACTTTCGTAATTGAGTCTTTGCCTGCATATTTTCTTCAAGTAAAAAATAATTTTATTTTAGTTTTTAAATAAATGTTTTACAAACTGCCGGTATTATTTTGTAATTTTTTTTTAAAAAACACACTATCAGGGGAAAATAGGAATCTACTGACAGAAAATGGAAGGATATAATATTTTACATAGCCAATTTGACCCCAATTTGATTTGAAGCCTGTTTCTTGGGAAATGCATCTAAGATTCAAAACGAGATCTGGATTCACGTAAATCATAAACTAATATTGTAATTATCTAAAATTCTAAAACGATGAAATAATTTTTTAGGGCTTTAGTGAGCTTTTCTTATAAAATTTTATTTATTTAGGTTTTTTTTTATTCAATTGCTAGAGAGATGTATCTTTCTCAGAAATCTTATCTTTCAAGTGCTTTTCTACAATTTTGTCAAGTTAAAAAATAAAATGACAAGGACCTAACTGATGACCGTATTCAAGCACTCATTCAACGTCACGTCGGTCATTTCAAAATAAATAAATAAATAAAAAATATTGGCAACTAAAAAAAAAAAATAACAAGAAATATCGTCCGAAGTTTAGAACGAGCTTTTGAAATGAATAAAATTTCTTGAGAAAGAATTCTTTCAAAAACATCGTAGAAGATTTCACTTACGTGTCACCCTGTACACGAGGACAATACCCACATTAAAAGATGCTTTCAGAAAAGCAACAAACAGATAAAAGAGCAAAAAAAAAATAGGGAGAATGAATTCGTGCAAAATGGAATAATAGGCACAAAAAGCGCCTAATTCGAAACATAAATAAAAATCAAACACAAACAAAACGACAAAAGTAAAATAAAAATAAATAAATGATAGTAATAATAAGAGCGGCAAAAAAACATAACTTTTCTCAACAAAAAGATTCTTTTCTTAATGTTTTTCTATTATAAAGCAAATTTCTAAAGTGAGATAAGTGTGTGTATTGTGCAAAATCTGACTTATGGGATTTTGTTATTATTATTGTTTTCTTTTTCTTTACGAAAAAAAAAAAAAATAGAGTTTGTTTATTTTTGTTTAGCTTTTCAATGATGATCATGTATTGTGATGAATGCTGCATAATAATCAACATAATTCATTCGTTCAGAATCAAAAGTGGTTAAGTCAAAATGAAACAAAAAAGAAAATTATTTAAAAAAACAACTCATTTTCTTTGAATAATTCTATAAAAAATATGAAAAATTACATTATTATTAATAACCTACCGGTATTTAAATGATTATTACAGTGTACAACAGTATTCAATTAAAATAAATGCGCAGTTAATAATAATAATAAAATTCGAAGCGGAATTAAATTTATAAAAACAAAAACAGTAAAAAGTTTGAATTTGCCCACTTTTGAATCTTCACGACGTCATAAAATGTAAATAAAAGTAAAAAAAATAAGAAAAAGTCAGAATAAATACCTGGATAATAAACGTGCTGCTCGGTCTCTTTATAGTCGGCATCGGCGATGGCCAACACGCACTCGAAAGTAATTTTATTGGCCAGATGGCGATCTTCGAACACTTTGTATCCGATGACGTCATTTCGTCCATCGCCATCCCCGTCGCGCGCAAACACTTGAAAGTTATCGACAGCCTCCGCTTTTTCGTTATCGTTCCGATACAGGACTAAGGAAATCAAAGGCTCCGGATATCCACCTTCCGAGATACAACTCACGTTCACACTGCCGTCACCCGGTTTCGTCACGTTGATCTCCAATCGCTCGGCCGGAACTAAACACATCCAAAAAACAAACACAAATTCAATTTCAGGCGACAAATAAACACTTCATTTTACGAGCATTAACCGAAGCCTACCGCCCACCAAACCCACATATCTTCCAAGAACCGCTTGGTTTTTTTTAAAAAAAAGATAAGACACTAACTTTCCTTTAACAAAATTCGCTGTTAAAAGTAATTGAAAAAAAAAAAAAAACCCAACTTAAACAACTATAAACAAAACAATTGGGTTTGCTTTTTGACCATCCTTTCCCCGAATAAAAAAGTAAATTGCAAGAAAAAGGACAATCAAAAATAGAAGAGATTTTTAATTTAAAGTGTTAAAAGATGTTATTTCCTGCATAGTAGGCTATAGCCCACTCTGTATATGAACTAGTACGTTTTTATCATAAAACATGAAATTGAATACAGTATACTTTAGTTACATTATTATTATTTTTTTGTTATAGTAGTAACTTTAAAACTAAAAAGTTGTTTATGTAGCTATTCAGTAGTTTCTAAAATGTTATTTACATGTACAGTTGGCTATAACTTCTGTAGAACACAAAATCGTAGTACAAAATTCTTAAAACAGCAAAATAATTTAAAAATTCCAGTAAAAATTAACGAATATTCGCCCAAATTAACGTAAAACCTCTCCTAATGGCCTCCTCCCACCTGTGCGGCTAAATAGAAAGAGTTCTAAATTACAACTTTTAATAGCATAATAATAATAACTTTAACTTTAAACAAAAAACCACTTAAAGTCGGCCCCAATTGTAGTCTCGAAACAGAGATGTCCCTGTGTAACCTACTTATAAAATTATCGAAAATTTATTACTTTTTTTTCCGTTTTTCAAAAAAGATTTAATCTTTGCTTATTTTATTATTTATGAAATATTTTATAGAAATTTCTTAATTTTCACTTATCAACATAATTTTTAGTAAAATAAAATACAGTAAATCGCTCATTTCCTTGAACAGTCGATTTTGATGATAATTATTATAAAGAAACCTACAGTAGATGGCAATTAAATGAAAAAATTATAATCAAAGTTGACCCCCACAAAAAAATCAATACCGATAATAATAAAAATCAGCGATTGAATTTTCGTTTATTCTTATTATTATTATTTTTTTTTTTTTTAGTTAAAACTTTCAAATTGAAAATTGCCCTCGCGAATCATTTAACGTTATCTTCATTTCTATTATTCACCGTAAGTATCCGAAAATAGTTTTCTAACCCTTTGATATACTGTATGTTTTTGCAAACTTTTTTTTCTTCTCTAGAATAACGATTGCAGACTTCTTCCAACCGGAAATGTCCATTACAGCCGACTACTTCACCCTATGTCCGGCGCAATCACCTTTCGCGCGCGTCTCGCTTTGCCGCTCAAATTCGATGCGATCGCCGCAAATTTCAAAATAAATAGGAAAACGGCATCTAAATTACGAGGCCAGACTCGAAAACCATACAAAACATCGAGAAAAAAAAAGAAAAAAAATTGTGTTCGATAGGAAAAAGAAAAAAAAAAATAATAAAAAGACAGTTATAGAGCACCACTTTTCCCGCCTGCTCCATCAACCGGAAGGTAGGTAAACACGCGCGCATATAACATTTTGGACCTTTTTATTTGACAGCGTTCCTGTCGTTCCAGAAAGAAAAGAGTATTATACGAGTATATTTGCGGATCTATTTTGATTACGAATGTAAACATACACTTAAAATTGATCTGCCAACGCTGCTTAATCCCGGAGAGGAAGATTCGTCTGCTCTTATCTCGAAAACAGGGAGGGTTTTTGTTTAACAAAATGTCCTATTAAATAAAAGTAGATAGGAGGAAGTGGGTGGGTGAAGGAAGACGTAGGGGGGAAGAGAAAGAAAACTTGAGCTAAACCTAAATAAAGTCAATGTCGTAACGTTACGTCGACGGAGAAACGCAACGTGCCAGTTGAGATGACGGAAGTTGGAAACCATTTGTGAAAAATGATTCCTCCAACTGATTACAACGCCATCTTGTTGCCAATCTCCGGTTGACAGTCATTTCAGGATGTTTGTCACTCGGTGTACGTAGGCTACGAGAAGCAGACAACATCCGCCTTTACAGTAATACTGTATTGAAAATCCCCTTCACAATTACGCTTTCTTAAAAACTTGTACTGCGCTTGCGGGTAAACAAACTTGGTATTAAGATCGTAAATTCAAAATATATAAACGGTGAAGCAAAAATAGCAACTTTCAAGAGTCATTATTTATAAAAACGTTTCAAATATTTCAGGCTGAATTCCCACATTTTAATGGCGTTGTATTGCATTGCCGCGATACTGTAGTTACACATGGTGTGGCATAAAAGTAATGAGACCGTTTTAATAAAACTATATAGGCCTATTTATTACAAAAGTTCAAATTAATGCTAGCCCCGTCAAAGTAGATGCCTAAGAAAATCACTTAGTAAAAGAGACTTCCCCTCCTTTCGTGTTCCAGAGCTTCAACAGCTCTGGAATACGAGACGAAGAACAATGCAGTAACTTATACTTGGTCGGTTGACCCACAGTATCAAATAGCTACCTTCCATATGAGTTTTATACTAAAATGTTAGCCCCAATACTAATATCTGTAGAGTAGTAAAGTTTTGGTCCTCTTTAAGAAGTTCTTTTGCTTTAAAAACTCGCATTTTTACACCTTAGACAACATTGAAAAATTCGTAAGCCATCAAATGTACATGGTTCCACTTCTACTATTAAGAGTATAGGAAGGGCCCTTGGTGAATAGCTTCCTTAGGCAACTATTTTGAAGGGGCTGGCATTAATTTGAACCTTTGAAATATTAAGTAACAAAGTTTTATTAAAATACTCTCGCTACTTTTATAGAACACCGTGCATTTATAATGATAACAATTGACTTAAAAAAGCAAAACATGCAAAAGCGAGATTAATAAATTCCCTTTGCATTTCAAATTTTATTAAAGTCAACTTTTAAAAGAAACACCTAAAAAATAAATTCGTTTTTTAAATTTAGAAATATTTAAAAAGCCAATGATAATAAAAAAGCATATTAAACACCATTGCAGTTCCAATAATAATTATAATATTCTACAGAATTCTACAGTTCTACAGAAGCGCATGTATTATTTTAAAATTAGTTTTCATCGTAAAACTTGGCTAATTTAGTAATCTATTTCTTACTTACAGTAAGTAAGTGAAGGTAAGCTGTTAACCTCTGCGTCGATATTTTAAATAATAATAATAAAAACTTTGAAAAGTGTAAAGTTTTTTTTAAAAAAAAAAAAAAAAAAATTTAAGAGTTAGTAAAAACAAACTTTAGAATTAAGCATGTAAAATGTAGTAAAACATCGCGTTTTTGCATCCCAAAACACTAAAACGCCGCCGCTATTCCGCCTAAGTACAGTGATAAATTTGTCCCACGTTTCAAAATCGCATAAAATTATGAAAAGGTAAAACTACCTTTCAAAATTCCGCACGTTTTGCGTTAGGAAGCGCATCTTTACGGCTCGAGATAATAAAACTGGCACAATTCAGCTAGAAAATTTACTCCATCAACAATATTAAAAAAAAAAAAAAAATGGCCCTCAACCTTATCTGACAAATTTTAACGATCTATCCCCTCCAAAATATATACCCGGTATATATATTTTTTTTTTTAAAAATTTCTAACAAAATTTATCAGCTGCATTTGCTATTTTATTTAAAATTTATTTTAACTTAAATTTTTTTAAATTTTAAGTCTACAGTACCGTACAATCAACGATATTTTACAAGAAAGTCCAAGAAGGTCCAAATAGCTTGAACGATCAAATGCTCTGTTTGTTTTGGGAAAATATGATCAAAACAAGAAAATTTTCTAACATAACTAAACAAAAATTCGAATACATGTACCGGTACTGTATACACGTACATTAATAAAAAGTAGCATGAAATCTTTTGTTTGAAGAAACTTTTTACGAATTTCAGAACAACAAACAAGTTAATGGCTACCATCTTCCTGAAATCTGTTATACCAATCTATATTTCCCTCGTTATTCATAAATAACAGCAATATTCGTTTTAAATGTAAATAAGTGCGCAAAATTAAAAAAAAAATTAAATAAACAAGACGTGAGTGCATTATTTTGTTGAATTTACGCCCTCTTTTTAAAAAAAAATTAATTAAGTATAAATTTAATTTACTTAAAATATACAAAAATTGTATACATAATTTTTAAATACCGGTATCTTGAAACCCCAATTAACCGAGTTTGAAAACCTTAATATTTTCCCCAAAAACGCATTAAAAATTATAGTTCCGCGCGGTATCGTCCGCGATGCGTTCTTGCGGTTACTTCATCCATAATTCAAGAACAAAAATCCGTGATTTTGATCAAACTTGTTTGGCAGGTAATTAGATGTATCGTGTCCCCGATTGCCATTCTTAATTACGTCAGGTGCGCTCACGAAATTCAATTGCTTATATCGCATGAAAAGCGAAAAATCCAAGTCGAAACAAAATCACGTGACGCGGTGTAGCGTAACCGTAACGTCGTCGTCGTAGAAGTAGTAGTAGTAGTACCCCAAGGAGAAATGCTATTTATCGTACGCTATATTCATATCTGCAGACCGCTAAAGCTCACCTGATTTAATTTAGACGTCACTTTTTATACACTTTCATTTTTCCACTCGCAATACGCGGTATCATCCTATCATTTCCACGAAGGGAAGAAAAAAAAATAGAAGAAGAAGAAGAAGAAAAAATAAGTCTTAAATGAAAACTTAATTTTTTTTCTTCCGCTTTTCATTTTGCCATCCGAGATCCACCTTCCCACCCACCTACACCTTTGCATAGCGTAACATTACCCGCTCGCGTATACAGTATCTCATTATTATACGGCAAAAAAAAAAAAAGTGCCAACGGCTTTTTCAACAGAAAAGAATAGAAGGAGTTAGAAAAAAAAATATGCCAGTAATTTTGAGATTCTGTCACAGTCTCAGTGTCATTTCCTAATATATTTCGAATCCCTTGCGCGACAAAACCCACGACGACGTTATGGCGTCGTTTTACCTACCAACTCCGACCGGTTAATTAAATTAAAGACGATGTTTACGACTTATTCGCTATTCATAAATATTTTGCATCATTGCGCAATATATTTCGATAAATTATGCGAATAATATAATATCATATACCGGTACCACTATTTAGAGTAAAAGGTAAAAGTAAACAAATGTGTAGTACGCTCAAGAAGCTCCAAAGGAAAGATTTGTCCTGAAAAATCCATGTTTTACGAGATTTTCGCATTTGCGGATATAGTTTTCATTTTCAGCTCAAACAATTTATATTCCTCTTAAAAAATATTTTCATTTTATATCTCATTTGCTCAGTAGGATATTTTTCTCCTTTAAGATAAGTGACGTTCAAAAAAAAATAAATAAATAAAGCCTTTGAATATTTTTGCGGAAAAAGGAGAATAAGGGAAATTCACATAAACATATTTTAGCTTATTTTTTTGTACAAAATATCTTTTCGAAAGTTATTAACGTCCCAAGAGGAGTAAATTTCATTTTGTTAACGCAATTTGGATTTGTCTTTTACAACAACGAGACTGTCTTAATACAGTAAAGCTTTATATTTATTACTAAAATTCAAATTAATGCTAACCCTTCCAAAGAAGATCCCTAGTGAAGCTGTGACCAAAGGAACCGTGTACTTTTAGTTGATTACAATTTTCTCAATGTTGTCTTTAGTAACAAAAAAAATGTAAAATTTTAAATTTCTTGATTTTTGAGGCAAAACAGCTTTCCAAAAATATAAAATCTTTGTTTTGTTGCCTTAATTAATGATTCACTATAGGTCAAATTCAAACGTTTTAACCGACCAAATCGCATATGGCTATCTTTGAGAAAGAGCCTCCTTTGGTGAGGCGCTTCTCCAGACATCTACCTTGAAGTTGCCATCGTAGATTTTAACTTTTTTAGTAATCAAATTAAAACAGTCTCATTACTTTTACGCCACTCGTACGTATGTGGTGATAAAGAGCGGTGTTTTTTAAAATTTCGTAACACCGAAACTATTTTCCTTAAACAAACTAATTAATTTTAATTAAACAAATTATTTCGTGATGCCGGTTACCTTGCATTAAACTGTTACTTACACACAAAAAAACTTTTAAGCTCTTATAATTTATAATGTCGTTTTAAACAGAATTACACAGTTACTGTAGGCCTACTATACTTTTATTATGAAAACGATAAATAAGATTACAAAGTAGGCCTAATATTGTTTTCTTTCGAATTTTTCTGGTAACCGCGAAATTATGATTTATTCTGGTGTTAAACTGTTAATAATTCGTCATCCGCGTATGACGGGTTTTGCTGGAGGAGATGAAACGCGGCCTACAACGAAGATCTTAAGTGAAGCTGACCTTGTGGGGGGGGAAGTGACAAACTGCTCTTTCAACTACTTAATTAGGGCTGGAATTGCTTCGTAACCTGAGGCCGAAAGTCAAGTTACGTCGAGCGCCGCCTGACGAGAAATAGAGCAATTAATAACTCGATAACAGCGTTTAATTAATGACTTCTTAGACGTTTATTATGGAGAAAACAAAACCACCTACTATCATTTTAATCGATACTCCGAGTCATTCAACCGCGCATCTTCCTCGATTTACGCGCCAAAATATCCCATCGCGCAAATAGAAAGCGTGTCAAAAGATAAAGCTTAAACCCAAGCTGAATATTAACCGTAACCGTGACTTCGAAAACCCAAACAAAAATCAATAGACTAAAATAAATATTCAACCCAATTATTGAATCAAAAATAAAAATTATAAACGTTAAAGATGTATTAAATAATTATGTGCTTTATGGTTTAACGAAAACATGATGAAGCTAAGCGAAAAAAATATATACTCGTATATACAGTACTGAGTATATTATTGTTTCCTATACATGATTGCAATCTATTATTTTTTTTCATATTATATAAACGTAGAAATCCTTAATTAGAAATGAGGAAGAAAAAGTATTTCTAAGAAACAACCATTCAACAATAAAAAAAAAATATCATATTTGAAATAAATATTCTTTTTATGTTTAGAAAAGCAAAATCAAATTTATAATTATTAAATTATTTATAATTCTCTAATTTTTAATTGTATGCAGTCGAGTGACCAGAATGTCACTCCTGTATAACAAGTGTTCGTGTTTAAAACGCAATCATAGAAAAATCCAATAAAAATAAAATTAATTTTATAATACTAATAGTTAAATATTATTACCCCAAAAAATTTAATAAGCCCCGCAATTATTATATTGTAAGACTGAAAATTTTAGTAAAGCACTTACCGTAAACGACGAGGTTTTTGTTTTTGTGGTCCTCAGAGTGGAAGGAAGAAACGAGGCATTTGTAGTTACCGGACAACTCCACAGTAGGTCGAAGGATACGAAGAGCCCTATGCTGGGTGAAAGGGTCATCGGAAACTTTGTGCTGCAGGTCTAATCGAGTTTGAAATTCGCCTAGAGCTTCGGGTCCTTTTGGCGGGATCCATTGGTAGATGGGTGTGTTGGAAAAGTTGTAAAACCATTGAATGACCAGCGACTGGGTATCGTTCTTCTCGTAATGGTACTCGCAATCCAAGATGATGGCCGGAGTACTTCCATTGATAATGGGTTCCGGGATGGCCATATTGTCTATCCCCAAACCCTCTACTCGCCAATCTAAGCAAAAAAAGAAAGCTCTCTGTTAATTATCAGTGATTAACAACAATGCATATTACGCTTTTTAACAAATAAAAAACATACCGGTTTCTATTTACAATTTAAATTTTATGCCGGTATTTCTCAAAATTGCTGTTGTAAACAACATTAAATGCAGCAGCATAGTATGAAAAAAGTTTTTTTATTATACATTTGAAGTTCATAAATAACGTCATATACAGATATTTAAATGACGTAAGCACCAAAATAAATCCTGCAGCAGATGCTTTATATGAGACTTCGATGACTAAATTGTAGTAATAAATAGAACATCTTTCAAACCAAAATTTTATTAAAAAATTAAAATAATCAAGACGCCTTTACTACCTTAAAATACTGTACATGTACATGATATAATTGACGTTCAATTACCTATTTGATTCGGCAGTGCGAGAACCTTTTTATTGTAATTTTATTGCCTAAAGTGCATTTTTAAATTTACATTACTGTTTTTATTTTTCAAGATGATTAAGCAAATCGAATGTACGAAATGTTGAATTTTGTACTTCTGTAATTTTTTCCCCGCATAATACGAATTTTCAAAAAAAAGCTTTGACCAATATCGTTAAAATATATGATTCGACGATGGTGGTCTCCCTTAAAGAAAACTCTTTAGTGACCTTCCTGCCGCCGTATAATCCAATGATCATAAACGTAAACAAACAATTAATGTCTTACCCTTCCGAACGTAACACCTAGTTATAAATCTATAAAGAAAACGAGCGTCGTGAAAGAAAATAAAATAGGGAAAAAGAGTAAAAGTAAGAAGAAAAAAAAAAAAAGGATTAAATTATGATGTGTTAAAACGGCCAAGAGAGAGAGAGAGAAAAAAATAATCACGTTTTTATGACAGAGAAGAAATATTCCGAGAGGTATTAATTTTGAATATGAAAATAGACTTTCGACGAGGTTTTCTCAGCTCAATTCATCTCTTGTGTTTTTTTTTCCCCCCTCTCTCCCATTTTTCTTTTTATTTATTTATTTTTTTTTTTTCTCTTTATTTTTCTTTTGGATGTTTCCCAATAAAAGTTTCGTCGGATGCACATGATCGTCTTACGTCTCTCTCCTACTATAAACGTGTTTAATGGAGATTAGTTTTTCGTGGCTCCAATTGCGCTCGATCCACTCTTACGACTCCAGCGCCACTAGTGATGCCTTTTAAGACTTTTTCCCTTTAAACATCCGACGAGAATTATACTTTCTTTCTTCGACCAAAAAAAAAAAAACCTCCCTTCTACTTTTATCGCGTCCAATTAATCATGTTACACGATATACCACAGCTTTCTATTCATTAATTCCCACGCCCATTGCTCACGGAGAACGTAAACGTAACGTAAGAGAATCGGATGACGTCTTATTCACCTCAATTTTGAGTATATTTCTCTAACGTTCATCTATATTCCGTTAATTACGTTAAACGAACAGGGAATTTAGTGCATTACGAAGATTATTAACAGTTTTAGTATTTTTTTTTCTCTAATTTCATATTAAATTACCATAATTAACGCGTTTATATTGCACTCCAAAATCCGCCATTAACATCAATTGTTCAACAAACAAGAATATAATATTAAATTGAAACCGTTGCACTCTCAATTTATAACTATTATAGAGGAAAAATACTTGAAATAAGGATAATCACATTAATATAGGATTAAATACTCCTTTTAGCGACAGAAGATCATCAACAAACTCACGAAACTCACATTTTAACAAAATGCAAATCAAATACATGTATTAAAATACATATGCATTTTGAAGTTGGATTTCATGTATATTCAATTGGAACTTTTTAATTTGAAGTTTGTATATTTAGCTAATACATGTAATTATTTAACCATAACCTTCTTCTTTTAAATTAAAAATTCCTCTTTAAAAAAAATCGCAGTGCATATGTACCACATTAAAGTTCATCGCAGTTTGTATACAGACAATAAATAAATCGCTATTTCCACTTTTAAAAATTTATCAAAAGTCTAAATTCTTTTTATTTTCATAACTGCAATTAAAACAAAATTAGCTTGCAGGAAAAACAAATTGCAATCCAAATAGAACTAAAATTAATTATTCAATTGTAACTAAAATATGGTGTAAAGTTAATAATATAAATATGCCTTAGCTGGTAGCAACTTGCCTGTAAGTGTCGTAAAAACTTATCTAGGGTAAGATACTCTTTCGAAAAAATGTAAAGCAAACTTTTAAGAAAGATTAGCGAATGAAATTCATCATAAACTGACCAACACCTGTAAATTACTAAAAAAGTATCGAAAGAACACCGTTACAAATTTCGGTTTGACTAAAAAATTAAATCATTATAATCTTAATGAAAACACCAACGCAAATCGATATTAAAAATTAAACAAGAGTTAATTTCGTTCATTTTTCCCGTTGTAATGTATATCTTTGACAGCGCTTTGGATTTTTCTGTCTGAAAAAGCCAAATTTAATTAGCGTCACGTATTAAATTACAACAACAACAGTAGCTAGAGATGAAGTGACCACGGAGAAAAATCGATAAACCAATATAAAACAACATCGGAAAGAAAACGAAAGAGAAGAAAATCGAGGAGGAAGTTGAGGTGGGTGAACAGGAAGTCGATTAAAAAGTAATTCGATACAGCATGAGAAAGAGATTAAGGCGAAGGAGTTTGAAAAATATCAATCAATCCAATAATTGTGCAGGTTTTTTTTTTAAACCAAAAAAAAAAAAAGTTAAGCAGCAAATAAAGCGCCAAGAAAATGTGTGGGAGGAGTTAAGAAGGATAATGGGTGGTGCTTAGGTGAATGGGAGGAGAAGAGACGAAATTCTTTGTAGCGTGAAACAAGAAAAGCAGTTAAGCGAAAAAAAAATAAAAGTGCGAAAGTAAATTGTTTGGATGAGTAAAAGCTCGTGTCGGAGCAAGAGCATGAGCAGAAGCAAAAAGTACAAGATCCGAAGCAGACGTCATTTCGTGCTGCTCATCGGCCGAATAAGACGAAAGTGGAATTCCCCGACTAATAAAGAAAATAGATGAGAAAAGTCGAAAAGAAAGAAGAAAACAAAAAAAAAAAAATGTATATCGCATTTACTTGATACTTTTAATCAGACTGGCTTATCAAATTCGTTTTTCTCATATCCCAACACCAGCGCCATCTTTCCTCGTTATCACTCGCGCGAGCACTAACCGACGCGCACTCGCTAATTAAGAAAAAAAAAACTAGTTAATATAATTTTATGAGCTATTTTTCTTATATTCTTGCAGGAAAGTTGCGACACCAATTATAAACTAAGCTGCTCGCACATCATCACCAAAATATTAGGCGGTACCATACTCGGTCGAAATTACACTCATTACAAAAAGTGTCCGATCCACTTCCAAAGAATTACAAATTAAAAATATAAATAAACCAAACAGACAAATCTTTTCAAATATTTTTTTCTTATTTTGATAATCGGAAAAACCAATATAAAGTATAAATTTGATATGATAACTGCATTGTTGAACTAAAATTTAATTTTCAATAAATTATTTTTTTTTGCAATATGAGCGATTAAATTGAATTTTTGAGTAATCAACATTAATTATTAGGAAAATATGCCGAAACAACCTCAAAAAAAAAAAAAATTAAAACACCGTTATATTTGTTTTCTTTTACTTACGTCAATTATGGTACCTATCGTAAACTACCACGCTACATCAAATTGCTTCTTAGTTTTCCCCCTCTTCAATTATTTTCATTTTAAAATGAAGATAGAGTTTTTACAGAATAATAACGGTACACAGCAATAAATAAGCAAAAAAAAAAAAAAATTATTAAGAGTTAGCCTACGCTAAATCAAAATTACTCTCATTATAGTGGTATTTCTTAGAAATTACAAAGCAAAAAAAAAATAATAATAATAATAAATAAACAAAGAAGCCAATCACAAAAGTTCTGCAAGTATTAACCTATTAAATTACGCAAATACTTGTAGAAATGCCAATACCGGTACATACGAGTATAATAATATATAATATTCAATCATTGCTTTTTTCAATTTCGATAATTGAAAAAACCAATAATTTTGAAAACCGTTATACTGTATAAAGTTAAAATAATGCGGTAATTGCATAGCTGAGCCCTAATTAAAAAAACCAGTATTTTCGAGACCTATTATTTTCCAAGTTCGCTTCTTAATTTTCAAAAAAAAAAAAATAATAATAATAATTGCAATTTGAGCTTTTAAACTGAATTTTTGAGTAATCAATCTTAATTAGCAAAATATAACGAAACTACAAGTATTACAAAATATAATGTAATCCAATTATGATACCTATATTATACCAATTTACTACCGGTAGGCTACATCTTATTTTCCCCTCTCTTCAATTACTCTTCAATTTTTTTTTTCATTTAAAAAAAAATGAAATTTTTAAACCGTAAATTGGCAGATATCGAGTAAGCTGCCTTGAGAAAATAGGATGAAAAAATAAACGAAAATGATTTAAATTAGATCAGAAAAGATCGTTTACTCAATAACGGTACATAATTATTCATTTATTACGTTTTCGAGTAGATAAAAAGAAAGCCTGCCCCCCAAAAAAATGGAATTTAAACGCTAGCCAATTTTCAAAGCAATTTTTTCATGTAATTATAACGCATTTTAAAAATACAATTTTAAAATAAAAAAAAATTGAAATACTAGTAGAAAAATGATAGTTATGTGACACTAAGTTACTAATAAATAAGTACCTAAATACCGACCTCACCAGGGGTTCGGTCACCATTACCCAGATACTCGTACCAGGAATGCCAAACACGCGGACCTCCACTGCTTTGGCTCCACACCTGCCACTACCTTTCTCAAAAGTCATGCCATGCAGAATGTTTTGACAGAAAGCAAAATAAATTGATCAAGTTCTCTTTTCACGAGTTGTCAAAACTAATAAAAATTAACCAGTTTGACGGATGAAATATTATTCAGGTCTAAACGTCATCTAGTACAGTGTTTGGTTGACGGCAACTCTGAAGTCTGAATAAAAGCACATTCAACTAATAATGCGAATATTACTGCAGTTTTCTTTTTATAAACCGTTCGAGTCTTTTTCTTAATACCGTAATAATAATTACATAAAGAAATGAAAATATTCCCTTTGTGCCATTTCATTTTCGATACTGTAATCAAATACGGTACGGTATATAAATTTCCGTTATTGTTTTTATTGAAATCGAAAACAAACAAACCAAAAACTTGTGTCTTCTAGCCTATACAAATTATGCCCTTGCATATTTTACAATATAATTTAATGTTTTCTTGAATTGCTAAGTAAACTATAGTTTAAAACCTGATTTTATTTGATATTAATCACGAATCGATTTATTCAAAACATTAAAAAAAAGACACTAGTAAAGAAACACAAAAACGTACGGTAAGTTTCCGTTTCCCTCGTGTTCAAAATGTTGTAGTTCCATAATAGGTGCAGATATTCGAAAGTGCCCCGAGTCATTCAATTATTCAATATCCATTTAAGAACCTGTAAGTTGTGTCTATCTCCCTTTTTTATTGCATTATTTACAATTTTTTTTTCAGACAAAACTTAAAAGATAAGCAAAAAACGTAAATCACTTTTTTGTATAAAAAGAAACGAACAAAAAAAATACGTGAACGTTGTATACAAAATAAATACAAACATTCCATTAATTATCTTTACTTCAAAATATTTTTCTTATTTTGAAAAATGTACAACAAATATAATATTATTTAAACAAGTAAAATATTCATTCATTCCATTATTGGCTTTTCTATATCTTCCACCGCCCACAACCCTCCCTAACACACTCCTTCACCACTCACCGTCACCCATGTCTTTATTTTTCACTCGCAAAATATTTTCAATTTACGTTTTGCTTTTTCCGTTGTAAAAAATTAAAATAAACATCACGCATGCGTATAACTTCTTCCATTGTGACAATGCAGTTGTTTAGCAAAAAGTAAAACGCAAACACGAATTTATATATAAAAAAAAAAAAAAGGAAAGGAAAAATTTGATATAAAAACATTTTTTTCTTCTTCTTTTAAAATAAAATAAAATAAAAAATGTTTATATTTATAGCACAAAAACGTATGCCATATTTTTTGGTGCAATATAGAATCGAGCTAAAACCTGTGCATAATTTAAAAAGCTGAATGGAAAGTTGCGTTTGGTTGCCATCGAGTCTCCAACTACCGCAAAAAACCCGTCGACCGACAATCAAAATTGGCGGTTGCCAAAACAACATATTTATTTAAAATAATAAAAATATATATATAAAAAAAAATACCGTACATATAAATATATTATCTGGAGTATAAAAACTACGTGCTCAAAACTATTTCTAAAAAAAAGGTCAACCGATATTCTATTGTTTAGTTTTAACCTTTTCAAACTACGATAGACTAAAAAAGAATTTCAAATCATCCACTAGCTTAGTCTGCTTCTACAAACCTATTATTTTTGAATGGCAGATGCATTAGAATGAAATCGATATTAGAATCAAAATAAATCTCAAGAGTTATTCGAGAGAAGAGTGGCCATGACACTTTGCAGTGTCAGAAACGTTAAATAGGTAGAAATAGTCAGAATGGAGCTAACGCGACGATGTTTACGCTAAATTTTCACGTTAATGCCTCGTTCTGCGGATGAGGTTTAAGCGTGAAAATATTGCTGAATATACATTCAATTCCATTTTAACGCTTACAAAACGCAAGATACATCGCAATCCCCTGTCTAGCTGAAGACTTGCTGAATGTGTAAATTTCAGCTTTAACACAATCCTCCATTTTTTTTTTAATTTCTACTGAAGAGAAAGTTTCATCAACGTAATATAGTAAGGCTATTAAGCTATTGAAAAATCTTCATTATTATAATTCAACTAAAAATATTTACAATGCGGTAGTTTTAAAAAATGCCTATTCAATTAAATCTAATTGCAGATGGCACTGGTTTTCACAGTTTACGGTAGAAGTAACAGTTGTATCGCAACGGTTACCAAAGCACATTAAATGTGTTACAAGTTAACGCTTTATCTACTTAACGTCAACCGTAACCGCAAATTCTCTAGTGACAAATAAATTGGTTCTAACGATAAGAATTTACTAAAAATAATGTATTCCATTATTTATTTAAATTTGCTAATTAAAAAAATATATATACTGTATAATGATTACGAGTGGCGCCACCTGATGTTCCACTTTTATCGCTTCTTAGTGAAAAAAAAGAAAAAGTTTTAATATTATTATTAAAAGAATCTTCTCACTAATTGCAAGTGAATCAACACTAAATCCCGCCTACTTTTATCCATAAGTCTCACTAATTTTCTAATTACTTCACGTTACACGGTTATTTGTAAGCGTCGAACAAAGTTCATTTCCGTTCCATTAAATTTTTATTATTTAATATAAAAATAATTATACACTGCATAATTCTAATTGCGCATATACTTAACTTGCACGCATGCGCATAAGCAAAAATGTTGGAAGAATATTAATAATTGAGCCTGTTTATGACGGTTCTTCTACGTCAAAAAATGTACGTACGAGAGCTCAACAAAATTACATTCTCACATTGAAAACTAGAGGCAATAATTCTTCAAACCAAGCCCCAATCTTCGTGCGTCTATTTGTACTTAGATCAACGTAGGACCTAGCAAATGTTTGGAAAATTTAAGAAAGAAAAAAACATATTATTAATTTTTCACGGTGAAGTGGAAAACAGAAAAGCGCAGTAATTTACTTTCGAAATGTGGACAAAATTTGTTCCACTAAAAGGAAAAAGCAGTAACTTTTATTACAAAACAACATAAATCTGCTCTCCCACGGACCGCATTTTTATTTACAATTTTCTCTAATATATGCCTTACCTAATAATATTGCATAATTATGTAAACTACTAGTCAGTAGTTAATTATTAGTTTATTACTACAATATTGTAATCAATACAATACCGAAGATTAAAAAAAGTAACCGGGCGTATTAGATATTTTTGACTTAAAAAAAAAACAAACCCAAAAACCTTACGTCTTTAAACTATGTGGAATTTAGACTTTAAGTAATTAATATTACATTTCCATAAAAAAATACCTACGTTGTAATGAAAATGCGAAATAACTATCTGAGATAAAGTAAAGTTTTCCATGTGTCATTGAAATATGTAGATTAGTAAGCAAATTATTGGACTAATTCAATTGGATTCAAATTTTTTTTTTTTTTGGGTACACCGAATTTCACTATCTAGTTAATTAATTTTAATGTAGCCAACAGTATATTTTGTTTCAGTTATTTAATAGATAAAACTCGGTTAACCATAAACTCATCAAATATTGCACTTCTTTAGAGGTTTACCGAATTTTCCGCCAGGTGCGTGATTCCGTAAACTGGGTTTCAATTAGCGCTTCTTTTTCACGCAAAAAAAAAAAAAAGAAAAAAAAATTATGGAAAAAAAATAATTACCGTACAGTGTATGAGAAAAATAGTGGGGCAAATGCGTCAAGAAAACAAGGCGGGGTCCAATTGATAAACATCAATACCCTGTACAACAAATTCCGATAACCGATAACCGCTTACATAAAAAGCAAAATGTCCCTTATGCAATAATTATGTAGCACCTAAAAAGTGCTGCACTAGTTAAATTAATCGTTTCAAGATTTCCGGTGTAATTATATAATAAATTAGCATTTAGCTATTAAAATATTGGCTATTTAAACTTTAAATTAATTGGAATTTGATTTATGTTTTATAATAGAAGTTTACAAAAGCTTTCTTAAAAGTTCGTAATTATTATTAGTTAGAAAAAGTATAGTAGTAAAACACTTCTTTCTTCGCAAAGTTTTTTTTTTTTTTCAAATTCCATTTTATGAGTATGAGAATGTAAAAAAGGAAACCATTGACTAATTTTACCTTTTATGCGACGATTTATTTTTGAATTATCGTTGACGTTCAAAGTTGGTTGGATGATTTATATAAAATTATCTTTGTTGTTGCTTCTTAGCTTATAATTATTAGAAGGGTAATGCCGAAGACGAGTAGTGAAAAGAAAGAGAGAGAGAGAGGGGGAAAAATTCTATCTTTAATCTTCAAAGTAATAATGATGGAGTGAAAAATAATGATGATAGTGGGCTATAATAGTGGAGTAAATAGGCCTTAAATTAACTCAGTAATTACCTAGTAATCAGATATCTTGCACCCCAAACTAACAACGCAACATTATTCCATTATAAGAAAAATCAAGCAAAAATCTCGATCTATCGTTCGACGAAATCACATTTTCAACACACCATATCAAATTTCATCACGCTGCAAATATTTTTGGTGACGTATCAAAACAATAATTCATACCTTAATCTAAACAAAAAAAAAAATAATAATAATAAATGAAAATTACTTAGATTACTAGAAAATTTTAGAGAAAAATAACTTAACAAAAAAGCGAATTAAAACTAAAATACTATAAATTATATTAAAAAACTATTTACAATTTTATAGTTGAAAGGAAATTGAATCATTCATTTAAAAAAGGGAACATTATCAATTCATTTCGAAATTTACTTTTAATATGAAAGTATCCTACTATTGAAAGTGCATCATTTTTGTGTGAAAGAAACTCTTTTATGAAGAAATTCAACCATTTTTTTAAACATTGTACGCAAAAGGAGAACATCTCCAAAAAGAAATCCTAATTATATTTAGCCTATACTAATTGTGATATTTAGTTAATATAACCACAAATAGATACCCGCAGGTAAATCATGAGTGTAGTTTATACCGAAAAAAATTTACCACAAAATTTAATCATTACCGAAATTTTTTAATGATGAACTACTGCATTTTCGTAAAAAGCTATTGAGCTACGAGGATGTTGTACAACGTTTAAATTACATACTTAAATTTAATTTATCCGTACTTTTAAACTATAATTTTTTTTTTAAATTAAAAATAGTTTTGAGTAAGTTTTAGTTTTTACTATAGAAATCTTTCAGTTATTTTTAAAAGGGAACATCTCCAAAGCAAAAACTGCTAATTGCAAAATATTAATTACCGTTCGTTACTTTACTATTATAAACATAAATAAATCAGGGCAAATAGATCTAGTTTACACACGAAAAAATATTCGAACTGAATTCCAACAATACGATTCCTAAAATGTATTAAAATCAAAATCACCTATTCAATATCAGGCCTACAACCCCAAAATTATAAAAAATTAAATAAAAAAATCAGTTTTTTAACCTTTTTTCCCAATCTCCAAATTCGTTATTGAAGAAAAAAAAAACGTTACATCGAGGTTTTAACGCTTTGTGCGATATTACAACAGTGATTTAAAGTTGCAAACGCGAATTAGAGCTATCTGCATTGACTAGTCGCGTCCCTTTGATCGGGAATGAGTGAAGCCGGTGATGCGTGATTACTTTCGGCAGCAAAATTACGTCACGTGATCGAGTTGACTGCAAATTTCACATAAAAGCAATATGGGACATTACTCTCACGTGCTACCAACAACCAGTCCCGCCTTTGTTTTCAAACTATTTTTTTTTTATTTTTATTATTATTATTATTTCTCTCTCTCATTTTTCTTTTGGCTTTTCAAACGAGTTCGTAACCCTCGTCATACAATAATAACCTTTTTATCCGACTCGAAATTAAAAAAACTGCACAAAAAATCCAACTTTTGTCGTTTTGCACTCGTATTCATAGGCCACTTTTCGCGAGTATGGAACAATAAAAAAAAATTAGTTCGTTAAAAATACATCGCGTAATAAAAGTTGAATGGAGATGACGAGAGTTAATAAAGCGGAAATGAATATTTAAAAACTATTTTCGCGTTTGGGAACGCCAACCAGCTTTTCATCTCAAGACAATTTATAGGATGGTAATTATTAAAAGTTAACAATTCTAAAGGATAATAATAAAATCGGATATAAAAATTTAATTGGGAAAATACAAACGTAGGAAGGGGACATAAAAAAAATAGTTTACAGTAATCCATCGTTATACGCCAAAGTTACGTTAATGAGGACAGGGTTTAATTCTAAATACGGTGTAAAAATCAAAATCATTAAAGTGAACGTTTTCCATGTGTCATTAAAAAATATGATTTATTAAACAGATCATTGTCATTAATCATTGAGGATTTTTAATACCATAATAATTATTATTAACGTATCAAAACCATTCCCGAATTCTCTGCGTTTTACATGAAATTTAATCAGAACATTGTAATCATTGTTTCATGATAAAATCTGTACTGTAATAAGAAGTTTTCCCAACAAAATACAATTTTTAAAGTTTCAAAGTTTGGTATAAAATCAATATATTTATTTGCGCCCTCCACGCCTAAAACTAATTGGATTTAGCCAAACAAGATTCACAACTCTCCTAGATTTTCTAAAAGTAAACAAAACCTATTTTTAAGTCCAATACAGTATTTCAGAACAGGTCTTTCAATGGTTCAAAAATGTGGCGTAGAATTAAGTCGCAGTAAATATGCGAGAATATACTTACTTACTCACCGTTGTCTTGAGTAAGGTGAAAGTATAAGCGTGGAAAAAGTGGTTTATGGTTGCATTTTTACTTGAAAAAAATTCGTTCTGAGTTCTTTCTGCGCTTTAGCTACGAATTTAATTCTAATTTAGGTAAAAGATAAACGTTGAATGTGACACCGGAATTACGAAAAGTAGGTTAAGATGCTAATATTGGCTGGCGCCACATGGCCGATTGTATTGTCAAAGTTAAAAATGTAAATTTTAAACAAAGAAGAATCAACCTAAACACTTTTCTTGGCACCACTGCGTAGAGTAAAACAATCCTTTAAATCTTCGCTTATAATAACAACAAAAACAAAACAAAAAAAAATTTTTATTGTACGGTATAAAGTTATTTTTTTTATGAGACATCGTGACCATTTTGACGTAAAAAAAATATTAAATTAAGTCTAAATTATATGTTTTTCTTTCTCCCCCTTTCTTTTTTAAATTAAATTTTTTTCCCTCTCCCTATCTCCTTCTTTTACAAGAAAATTAGATGTTAGTTTATTTTTTTTTTCTTCTTCTTCAAGTCATAAATTAGACTGAAAGAAGGTGTTATTTTGGTCGTCTGCTACCGTGCTGCTCTCTACCGACTGACCGACGAAAGGCGTGAATGCAAATCAAAGATTACTTTTGATTTATCGTTATTGTTTATACTTTTAGCCGCTAATTTACGAGAAAATAGACAAAGGTCCAGGCATTTTATCATCTAATCAGCGGAGAAATTTATCTGAAGCAAAATAAAAACGGTCTTTAAAAAAACAAAAATCGTTATACACTACTATTTTCGGCTTAAAACTCCATTATTTAACTTATCAGATTCTCAACTATTGCACATTCTCAAATATTATTATAATTAACTCTTTTAATTAAAATCTATTATCAAATTTTAACTGCGTCCAATTTTAAGTCTATTTAAACAGATTTTAAATATTTTATTAAACATTGGCAGACTTGAGAATTTTTGATTATATTTGCAAATATAATTCAGTAAAAATGCCGATAGGACAACATTCAGCCGGAAAAATAAAAATATATTTTCATTAAATCATAAAATGCAAAAAATCCATAAAAAAATTAATAAATAATAATAATAAATAAACAACCTACAAGACCACTTTTATTAATTTAAAAAAGTACGTACAGTATATTAAATTAATATTAAAGATGTATAACGGAATTTTTCAAAACATTCGATAGAAAATTTAAATTTTTTCAAAAAAAAAAAAAAAATCATTACGAAAACAAACTACAATAAATATTTTGCTGCTCACAACCACTTTTTGTCTTAACCCAGTTTATTGATACTGTATGCGCGTATAAGCATTACTCCACTAGTCACTACCAAAAAAAAAAAAATGGTAAAAACTCACGAATTTACGTGCAACTTTATTTTAAATTCGCTTTACTTTTGAACTTGTTTGGAAAAATATAATTTTTTTTAGTAATACCCAAATTACTAAAACAAACATTTCAACTAAAATTACTTCGCTTAATGAATCAGGTAATAACAATTAACTAACAATTCATTCTTAAAATGCCTTTGTATCAGCAATTAAAATTATTAATAAAGTAGTAAAAGATAATATTTTTACGATAATACTGAAGTGAAAAATCTTTCTGTAGATAGACAAATTTGATTAAAAACATGGCCTAAGCTTATAAAAGAATAATACTATAGTTGAGTTGGCATCACCAACTGACGCAATGATCAGTTGAAAGATTAGTTGGACTTTTAAGGCAAAGCATTATCTTTAGTAATTCGAACGTCACATCGCAGCATAGTAACGTTCGAAAACAACAAATAAAAAGGAAACAAACCTCCAAAGAAATGGTAAAAGAAGAAAAGAAGAGAGAGAGAGAAAAAAAAGAAACAATTTTGAAAGCGAGTAATGTGCGGCCAATGAAGACGAAGATGAAACAACTCCGCGTCTAATTCATCAATTTGAGGTTAACAGACGTCGGAGAAATACAATCGATTAGGATGAAAACGAAGAGAGGGAAGGAGAGAGGGAGGAGAAACTAAGGATCGAAAAAGAAAGATTTGAAGACCCTTTTTAATGCTTGATTGAAACGACCTTTTTTTCTTCTTCTTCAAGGTGGCAGCGAATCAAGTGTGCAGCCGATTCGACGCATTATATCCGGACACAGTGGAATTTTTTCGGACACTTATTTTTTTTTATTTTTATTTTCACCCGATAAAGATACGTGGAAAACTATGTCTGTCATCGATCAACAACGTGTTTTAATGCCCCTAAGAGGACTCACACAGAAACAAGTATGGTCTAAATGGAAAAGTTGGCGAAAAATGATCAAACACCTAAAAATAAAAAATGGATAAACGCTAATAAACGTATATCACAAAAGAGTAATTTTTATATAAATAAATTACAAAATAAATGAGAAATGTTATTAGATTTTTTCTTTTTAATATTAATATTTCAAAACTGATTTAGTAATCAGTTTGGTTCGCACCCTGTAAAATTAATTTTTTTTTATATACCAAAAAGACGAGAGCAAACACGTTGAGAAATTTATTAAACTATCAATATTTTATGACGTATTATAAATGTCATATACTTAGATTAATTATTTATTAAATTCAAACAACGATAATCCCCAGAATCCATTAATTTAAGATCATTTTTTTTTTTTTTGGTTTTTTCGTACATGCACTAATGGTGAAAAAAAAAATACAAGTATAATAATCCCCGCTTACTATTAATTAAGTAATGACGATAACATCGATGTTTACAGAATTTATAATTGCAAAAATATACATTATTTTAAAAATGTAAACTTATGAATAATTTAAAAATATATCTTTTGATTAGTTTCAAAGGACATTTTATGCACGAAATATGCTTTGTTTATGGTAAAAGCTTTTTCCTGAACGTTCTGTATTTTCGAAATTAAAAGTAAAAAAAAAAACATTTTTCTTCAGAAAGCCCTACTGAATTTACGAGTAATCTAGCTTTTCATGTAATATATTTTGTTAATCCAAAGTACCAAAGATCGTCGTCTTTTAAGTTTACGTGGATTTAAAACCTCATCTTTTAAAAAAAATTATTCACTCTTACAAAATAAAATTGAAAAAAATTGAAAAAATTATTTAACTAATGGATTAATGGATTTTAATACAAGTAATAAACATTGCGTCTTATCATTTTATTATATATAAAATTAAATATCGATTTTGGACTGAGCTCGAGTAAATTTCATTGCAATGAAAAATTCTATGTAGGCTACATAATTCAGTATTAAAAAATACGGTGTAAGATTTTAGAAGTATATCACAATCAAACAGACAATCAAATAAACAGCCCCACATTGAAATGTAGCAAATGCATAGATTTAGAAAGATACAGGTTTAAATATACAGCACTGTATTTTTATAACCCTCGAAAACAATAATTACTGCAAACACAATATTTTAATACTTCTGATCCCAACTATCCTTATCCATAACTTAAAAAAATTGTAGCAACAAGCTTTCATTTTTAAACTTGAAAAATATTCGTAAACCGTAATTTTTACTTATTTTCATACAAGCACAAAACCTAATAATAAACAACTAATGAAAAAAAAAAAAGCTGTTTTTATTCTCGAGGTTTTAATCAGTCAAGTCCATCCGTTTTCTATTCGCATCTCTTCCATCGGATACGAAGTTAAAAAAGAAAAAATAGAGTAGAAAAAAAAAGTTATTTTTTTTTGCTGATCAGATTTGTGTTATCAGCAAAAACATAATTCATGAGAGTAGAGGAGGTCTAGGAGTGTAATTGAGCCAAAGCCGCTTACAGGATGGACCGGCCTCCAGAGGGCACCACTACACTACTACCGGAATTAACGGCTAAAAACATTATATATTAGTTTTTATACCGCACTATATAATATATTTTTTTTCATTTACTCTCCCCTCCTCTTTTACTCTCCCACCCTAAGATGGCGAATCGATTACAGGACCACGTCTCGTTCTTGAAATAACTTTCTTTCCTTCCTTCCTTCCTCCATCTTACTATTACACCCACCACCCACACCTAACCCCACGTATCCCACACTCCAAAAAGAACAGAAAAAAAAAGTTAGAGCAACGATATAATAAAGTAATTATTATTTTTATTTTTTTTATCATAGTTCTCATTTTTTTTTCGAGAAATAGAAGTGGGGAGAAGAAGCCCGTTCTGCTTTGATAGTAATAATAATACATTTTCTCCACAACATCAAACAAGTAAAAAAAAATTAATAATACTGCATTAGGGAGAGCTTTAATTTCGATGGTAAAATTAATAATCTGTCTTGTGGCTAAGTAAAATATTATTAAAATCCACAGTTTCCCCCTCATCGTTCAAACTTTTGACTGCTATAAATTTCCTGCATGTTTTTAATGTAATAGTTTACAATTGAAATTAATTTAACACACATACCATAAATTTTTAACTATTTTTTATGCAATTGTAATTATTGCTAGTACGTGTACATATATTAATACAATGTATAGAGTCACCTCGATTAACGATAAAACATTTGGTGGGTTTATTCATTTATTATTTTATTAATTTGGGTTATAAACATAAAAAAAATGATTATGCGTTCGTTTCGTTAAAGAATTAAAAATGCTAATAATGTACTTATTATAGAAATATAGCAAATATTTTGTCAAAATACTGTAAATGCATTTTTAATAAAAGCCGCTTTAGAGTCAGACTATTTAAAGAAGTTAAAAAACACGAGTCTTAGTACGTACGGTGCGCCACAATTTTCACAAGCTTTTATCGAACTAATTTATAGAATCCATTATAACTGAACGGTTTCTTTGCATTTTAACAAATAAAATGGAAGAGGAAGATATGGGATGTTTACAATCTTAAATTGCGTTAACAAGAAAAATAAATACAGCTTTTGGTCTATTAAAAAGTTTTCTCTCCCCAAAAATATATTTCCGGTTGCGCCAGTACTTCCTATATATGTATTATGATGGTCGTAAGTTTACTCAATTCACTTCTAAAAATCCTTTTCATATTATTAACCCAGTTAGTTAGATCGATGGATGTTTATGAACAAAACAAGAATATTCGGTGATGTGCCAGCTTCCTGTTTATAGGTCGCGAGCGCGTGATCCGACATTAATGGGACAGTGTAGTGAGTGGGTGTGTGTGGGGGCTGTCCCATCAGGCGAGGGGATGAGTTCGGCAGAAAGCAGCGGGCAGCCCGCCAAATACCTTCATACAGCCCGGGAAACCTACTTTATTTACCGACAACGTCTACTTATTCATACATGATCGTATCTTAAGTGAATGTAAACATCACTAAAACACGCATTTTTCACGTTCCTCATCTTCTTCGTCTACCCGTGACGTCACTCGACTGCCTCATGCTAATGCAGAAAAGTCTGAAAGAGGGTGGCCGCAACGTTGAATAATAATTTGAGCGGACTAAAAGCTCACGTAGGGAAAAAAAGTTAACAAAACTTTCGTCTCTTGTTAAAATATAAAGTAGGAAATTGTGTTCCTCGTTCACTCAACTTCCGCTCCATGTATTTCGAGCCTGCGTAATCGAAGCCCGAAGGATTTGAGCCAAGAGACTAACTGACCTAAACACGAGAAAGGCATCGAAAAATAAAAGAAATCACATGCAAATAGATGTCGCATATTTTATAAATATCGATCTTCTACGCTATCTCTCTGCATTTACACCGGATTCAGGAAGGTCAAAAATGCGCAATCCGAAAAAGTTTGAAAATCCCACAAGTAAAAAAAAAAATGTTCATTTGCACTTTTTAAAATAGAATCTGTATTTGTATTACATACTTAAAACAAAGTTTAATCAAAATTAAGAAAATAAAATTTAAAAAAAGTGGTGACATTCATAATAATTATGGAAGAGTTTGCAACAATAATAATTATTATGATTAAGTCCATGTTTTTCACTTTTCAAGTTAAAGAATTTTCGACTTGTGCAAATTTATTAAGCAAATGAAGAGAATAAATTATTCAGCTCAAGTTGAAATTTGGACTCTTAAATGTTTTTAACTTCGCCAAAATTAGCAAAAATAGACTTCTCCGATTATGACTGCTAGCCATTCAATTAAATTTCATCTAGTAAATTATTTTTTTAAACATTAACTACAGCAATCGAAAAATTAAAGTCCACAAAAAGTCCTCAAACACTGTAAAGTAGTAGATTCTTTGCGCATATACAGTAAAGGTCATTTTTAAATAAATTGAACATTTAAAACCAAGTGAAAAACTCTTTCTGAACGCGAACTGGAGTTTCCAAAACCGCAAAAATGTTTACGCCTGCGCTAATGAGCTTCTCAAGAAAAATGGGAGCGGAAGTAGGGAGGGACGGAGAAAGGACTAAGAATCTAATTACCAATATTTCTGGAATTAATAAAGAAAGCATCGATTGATATTCACATAAAAAAAAGATGTTAAAAAAAGCAATTAAACGTTAATTAACGGTAATTTCATTCATCAGAAGACTTGACGCGAGTTTGGGAGTCGTCTGCTCCTACGTCTTATCTACATCTGCTTTGATCAGCTGGCATTATCAACGTCTAATTAACACGTTGACGTTGTTAAACGTCGCCCTCTTATCTTTCGCTCACTCAACGTATAAAATCGCGTAACGTAATTACAACTCATTTTTATAGCTAGCGGAGTGACGTAGTAACGACGATAAAACGCCACCGCTCTCTTTAAACAAGCAGCCGGGAAGAAGAACAAAAAATAAATAAACAATTTTTTTTTTCTCCTTCTCTCGTTTTCTCTTTTCGTAACGGTAAAGCAATGTTATATCAGCATTACTATCGCTGAATTATTAAACAATTTATTTAAATTTTAGATGTTAAGAGCTTTGAACTTTTTTTTTCCGCCTTTCAATGTTTCTTCTCTCTTTTTCTTTACGATTTAAATAAAATAAAGACAGAAAAATTTATCTAAGAAAAATGAAAAATATAAAACAAAAAAAAAAGTTAATTACGGAAATTGTTTTGTTACGAAATAAGTGCAAACTAAATTTAATTTTATCCAATTTTTTGTATGTCGCATTTTTTAAATAAACACCTGCTAGTCACTTCAACATAATCAGAAATTGATTAGATTATAGTTCGTAATGTAAACAATAAGTGAATTGTACAATAATAAAACAAGGTGGCCCCGCTTAAATTTTCTGAGAAAAACTTGGGTAGTTTTAAAAAACGAGCCGTACCGCATAATCCTCAAAAGTTATGCGGCGCCGCTCGCTAAAAGTTACCGCGTGAGTGACGCGCATAATCAAGCTTTTACCTCGTAATTCTTTGGACCAGTTTTCAACTCGAGCTGAGTGCGGCGTTAAAATTTAACGCTTGCTAAAACTTACAAATTCAGCGAGTCTTCAGCTCGACCATTACAAAGGACGTCGTGATTAATGTCACGACACTTCTAGCGTGACATGTCACGTACTGCTCTTTGGAATGGACATATGGTTGCGCAATGTATCTTGTCCTGACAATTGTAAGCGTTAAAATGTAATTGAATGCCAGTTGAGCAAGATATTTTATGTTGAAAAACTCGTCTGGAAAACCAGGTACCGGTATACTGTAACATTACATAAAAATAATAATAAAAAAAAAATCGATGGAACTTCGAATATTATGTTTAATTCTGGTATGATTTGAGTTAAGGCAATAGAGTCGTTGAAGATGTTTGCATAATGCGAACATTTTATTCGTTTTAATCTCCAAAATATTTATACTGTAATTTATTTTTATTTTTTTTATATTTAAATACTGTATAAGTAAATATGCTAAAAAACATTCAGCTATTTTTCAAAATATATTTTTTAAACTTGGAATAATCTACCTCACAACAGTAGTGTAGTGAATTGTAGCACCCCCCAATCAGATTGCAGGGATTTGGTGTGGGAGGCGCTTTCGACCAATCAGAG